>JAMKCH010011462.1:0-26833 GCA_023653785.1 Ophioderma brevispina
TTTCCATGTAAGATTCACTAACTAGTCTTATGGCTTTAAAGGCAGAGAGTGTCGTCATCCTTATATTGATGAACTGATGGAAGATTCGTTTCAATTTGTCTCAATGCGAAAACACGTTTGTTTTTAGCTTGGATTCCTAGCCACATTGGTATTCAAGGCAAGGACCAAGTATTGGCAAAGAAGCCCTTAATATGAACCTAACTGAAAACATTGGGAATCATTTTAAAGAGTCAGGGTTTCTGTTAATAGGTACATCAGAAACAAGTGGAAATAATGTTGGTGGAATAAGGGCGGTTCAGGTTGATTTGGCAGACGGGACGAAGTTGCTTTTTGGCGCGATGTAACATTGGTCATACTTATATAACCCATAGTTATGATTAGAGGGTGAGCAGTCCCGTGGTGTATTTCCTGTGATTGGTGCTCTTTCTGTGAAGCATGTTTTACTTGAATGCGTTGATTATACGCGTCTACGTAGAAATAGAAAATATTTAAAACGTCCCCTGATTGAAAAATGTTATTTCAAGATAGGCTCTTCAGGTGATATAAATTCCTGAATTTAAAAGTCAAAATCTGTTTGTACATTCTATTTTACAGAAAAAAAGAAAAGATTTCAGAGTTCTTGTTAACATGAAAAATATTTGAAAAGACAATGTAAAATGCAGTCAAATCATACTGGAGTGACTGTGTCATTGAATGTTCACCGCAAGCATGGATGTACTAAATAGAGCTGTCAAATATTAATGCCCGAAAGCGCCCTCCACATCACATTGAAATTCAACTAAATTGATATTACTCACTTTGATTTTCTCAATGTTCAAAATTTACACCACCCCCACCCAAGTTTTGTGCTTGGTGTTTATGTGCGCCGTGACTTTACTTGCATGTCAAAAACAATGTTCTATTACACTTCAAAATTAGATTCTATCATGCATAATGTGCCAAGTTTTAAAGTAGTTAAAAATATTTTTAAATTATATGCCGATTCTCCAACTCGGTTCTGTATTTGTCTTGCTTTGGTTGGCATTATTTGAGTTGATATCTATGGAATTTAGTTTGAATTTGGCTCGTGAAATGTTTTTGACTAAGAACTAAAAACCTGTCTGTAGGGCATGTAAGAAAAGCCATGGATGTTGGAGTCAAGTGCTGCATGCATTTTTATTGCATACCTTTCTTCCTGTTTAACAGGTTGGTTGTTCTGAGTCCGTTCAATACGTCTCACTAATCTCAAACATCACACAAGCAATCTAGTTCAAGTCTACCCAGCTGAATCATGCAGTACCTCATGTAGTCAAAGCATCGCCAAAGTCACAGGGAACACATTCAAGAATTAACAGGTCAGTTTTAGTTAGATATGCGTTAATTTTGGAAGGGATTGCACAGAAATATGGCCTTATGAAATGGCTCTGTCGGTTTGTCTGAATGGATGGATGGATGATCTCTCTGTGTGTCCACCACCTGTACAAAAGTCACCATTGCATAAAGATATTAGGCTTTTGTTTTTCCGCACGTGAAGTAATGTTTTATGCATGCGAGTCTTACCACAACCTTGCGCGTGGCATACATCACACACCTGCGTCTGCTGCGGTAGTTATCCTTGCAGATGCACCCGCATTATTCTATATCAATTCGAGGTTGTTGAAGAGTCTTGCCTTATTTGGTGATGAACAAAGTATTACCATGTAAGAATTCCCTAGGGTCCCTCCCCGTGGGTCTGACAGGGGGGTGGGGAATTTAAAAAAAAGATTCAACATACATAAAAAGGTCAACATATTTGACCATATTTGTTTCTGGATGAGCACATATTCAACTTAGGTTTATTGTAGGAGGGCACAAGCCCCTACAAACCATGTAATTAATTCCCTTTGGGTCCCCCCCCCCCTAGGTATGGAACAGGTGTGGGGAAATGTAAAACAAAATGTTAACATCACAAAAAGCAAATTTATCTTCTTTTTTTTTTAGATAAGCTACAATAGCCAAACTTAGGGTATATTGTGACTGGCACAAGCCCTAATAACCATGTAATTTATTATCCCAGGGTCCTCCCCTGGGTATGCACAGGGTGAGGAAACATAAAAAAGGTCCCAACAGTTGCACAAAAAAAAACAACATTGGTATTTTTTCCTGGATGAATTTCAGCCCTAGATATATTTACTGTAGTTGCATCATGTTGGGTTTGTATGCCTTTACCGGGTGAGTAAAAAAAAAAAACTGACCATGATTGTGTCCGCCATGTTGATTTTTTTAAGTAATATACATCTAACATATATTGGATCATCTGTGAAAAGCTGATTCATATATTTACTTTACGCAAGATCATTCCACATCGGTACGTATAGACCAGAGCTAACAGTCGTTTGAATCAAGTAGTGAGATTCTGCTTTGTCCACGGATTAACATTGAAATGAACGGCGTCAGCGAAGGAAATCCTTGTCCAGAAGAAAATCAGGCTGTTTATTCACTGGCAGATCTTGATTCGAAAGACCTGTAACTCGGCTATACTTAAAAACCGAGTGGGATGATCTTGCACGCCAAATTAAAGATAATGAAATAAGCTTTCCGCGATACACAATGTTAGTATTATGATTAAAAAATTCCAAAATGGCGGACAACAACCAGGGTGCAATTTTTTTTGACTCCCTGTATGTCCAGAGCTAAATCTTCAGGAATCCTCTAATTGAAGGTCCAGGAAATAATGTTTGTTCGGTAACATAATCCCATGATGCAAGAGCTGAAATTGGCCACCCCATTGTGGGTTCATACCTTTTTGAGCAAAGTATACTGACTGTATTACAGCAACCCTAATGAACCTAGGAGATAGTGAGACCACTCAAAATGTGAGCAATGGCCACATGGGGGTGGTTAACTGTAATACATTTTTTATATCTAAGGTGTGTTTCTTTTGGGCCAATTTTCCGGTTTAAACCAGAAAAAGGGATTAAACTTGGCTCAATGAAAACCGCCGTCTACTGTATTTTCTTGCTTATACCGATGAAAGTTTCCACGGGTATTTATCCTTGTTTTTGAAGGAAATGTGAAATATCCGGGTTACGCCAATAGAAACACACCGTTCGATAGAGTGCACATACCGGCGACAGGACGGAAAATTGACACTGTGATCGCAGCAATTGACCCCGTCCCAACATGAACAGCGATGTTGTGTTAGTTAAACCAGGGTTGTAGCATTGCATTTTTGTCTTCAATCGCTGACTGTATAGGGGATACACTTTTTGGGCCACAGCCTTTACAAATCCGTGGAATTTTTTTCAATTTTGTACAATGCCTGAAAAATGCACCTCGCTACGGCGTTTGTTTGGGACACAGAGGCACGTAAAGGGTAATTTCTGTATGTGGAGAGGGAGATATTCAGCAAATTTTTGATGTTAGACTGAAGACATTACGCCTCTTCCCCGCCATTTGATCGAACAGTTTGGCCAGGTCACGATACACAAGACCTGCTATTTGACCTGTGGCAGATTACCTTTAGCTGGTAAAATCACAGTCGGGACAGCCAGTCTCATTTTTCCGGAAAACGCTGCTCCCAATAGAAACTTCGCACTATTATTTATTCTCAGTATCAACCGAATAAATTTTTATCTGGATAAATAACGTCTGTTCAATAGAAACAACGATAATAAGAGTCAAAAGTTAAGATAATTGTCAAAAACTGAATTTCAGCATGTTAGCTTTCAATTTTTGAATTCATGAAGGCTTTCCAGCCAAAACAGGAAGGGAGTCACCATACATCTTGGCATTTGCTCTAACTTTTGGCTCGGAGATAGTTTTGGTGGTAACGCTGTGCTATGTAAAAAGTGCCTTTTGAGTGCCTATTTTGGGCAAGAGGTTCTTAATGAAAGGCATACACATAATATTTTATTCCTCAGTACGGTGACTGCTATATAAAATATGATGAACCTTCATCAAATGAATTGGGAATACCCCCTATCAAGCACGTTACTGTGTCAATTGTGCATGGTTGGCTTGCCACTGTTTGGTGTTAGATTTGGGTAACTATTTGTTTTGGTCCCCCCCGCCAACTTATTGGCAAAGGGGACTATAGAAATGCCCTGCGACCGTGTGTGTGCGTTTGCCCCACCGATATCATCTCTGGATCTAAGCAAGTGTGGGTTTTCCTCTTTGTAACATAGAATCATCTCCATTAGGGCGTGGCTGGATGCAGTGGGTCATGTGAATCATAGTCAAAGGTCAAGTATGGTTCCCAAAAATAGTGGTCCATTTTGGTCCAAGAATAGGTTATATGGGTGAATAAGCCTTGCAACATTATATTTTTTATTGTAATTAGCAGGTTTGTAAAATGCAAGCACCACAATGTAAATGTATTATTGGGAAAGGCTCCACAAGTGTCTGTGGGTACCCATCAAGTCTAACTTTTCTCATCTGAAGTATGACGTGGCGACGCGCGCGTACGCCCAGTATCGCCTTTCAGTTGCAGTGCACTTGTGCTATGCTTACGCGCGCGCTGAAAAGTCGTTCATGTATAATAAACCCCGCGTCGCTACTTCATACTTCGAGCTGGACAAGTAATAGAAGTAGAGAGTCATATCAGTCGGTCACACTGGCTACCCACCGCTGAAGACCGCGTGTGGTTTCCACGAAATATTTTGATAGTCCAATAATAATGTTGAAGATCAGTATTAAATTTCTTTTATTCATAATCCACTCTCAATGTTTTGTGCAGATCACCTGAAAGTGCCCCACAATCAGAACGGATGAAAGAGCCACAGCAGTCCGACAAAACAGAAATCAGAAACATGACCTCACCAACCCACAGGGCCGTCCAAGTCAACTGCGAGGGTAATTCACCTGTATCTGTGATCTTCCAAATGTTGGTACGGAGTACTTCCTCGGACCTAAAACCCAGCAGAAGAGGTTGTCCAACACACCAGAAAGATTCCCCCGAGCACCGACATTAAGGAAACAACGGCAAGCCATGGTGGTGGTGTTGGTTGGTGTTGGTGGTGGGTGGCTGTCCCGATTTGGTCAAAGAGGCAGCAGACCAAAAATTCAATGATAAAGATGATTACCGCTGTTCAAGCAAGTCAGAAAAGAGTCTATTCACATTCTGGAGACAGTTGCATCAACTTGGTCAAAGTATTGGTGAATTCAACCAAGGAAAAGTTGTTCAAAGTCTCATCCATTAACTGCATGGAGACGAGACTAAGCCCTATGAAGAAAAGCAAAATGGTCAAATCGAACTATGCGAACAAAAGCTTTGACTGGCTTAGAAAAAGGCATGCAGTGCACGAAGACAGGTTGACCAACATCAGCAAAGATAGGGATGTGTTAGAGTGATCAGCATTCAAAAAAAAGATTGGTAGGGAGGTTTGTCAAGGCAACATCGGGAACGCCTGCGACAAGCTCAGATAAAGGTGCTAAACATGAGGAAAATTTTGTTCACTGTGGAAGGTATTGAGCATGAGTAGTTTTTGAGATTTCTAGATTTATTTTGTGAAGTTTCAATCTATAGGACTCTGTGTTTCAACAGTAAGAGAAAGATCCTGGCAGAAGACGGAAAGTATTTTTTTTTCCTTTAATGGCTGAGTTTACTGTTTTACATTTTTCTAATACCATTGAGGTCATGCACAAGAAACAAGTATCATGGCAGAAAGAGAACAGAAAGATCGGTCTACTATAAATGTGTGTATAATCGAGGTTATGTCAACAACTAATATTCTCGGAGCACCCAAATATTGTACCCTTGAGTAAGGGTTTTGTTATGTTGTATTGGAGTCTGTATAAGTCCAGGATTAAACACACCATCTGACAGATCAAACTCCAGCTGTCTTGTAGATTTTTTATTTTGCGTTTTTCATTTCTTAAAATAATGTGGTCAGGGTTCAAATTGCCCATTAGGACTCTTGAAAGAAGAAATTAATTTCTTGATTTGGGAAACTTGCAGTCTAAGAAGAATATGTAAAGTAAAATAGCTTAGGCCTTCCTAGAGTAAGTGTTAACATTAAGAATTCAAATATGCCTAATTGTGTCATGATCAATAGAAATTTGTCAGATGGCAATATTTTGATTTGATTTATAGTGTGATTTGGTGTGTATTCCCGTATGATTTCATGCAAAATTGATTTTTTTTTTTGCGCTTGAAGAAGGGGGAAGCAATCTGAAAATTTGAACCCCATCATTTTCTGACAGTCTGGTGAATGAAAAACCGCAAGAATATCAATTTTAGCACAAAAATCTACAGGAATTGCTTCATTGACATACCACACCGCACTATTAAGGCCATTCTCCGATAAAGTGTTCAAAAAGCGATTTTTTGTTTTGCTCACATTCATGCACAGTTAAACGATGTTTGTCGTTAAGAATGAAATATGTATTCGTAACATTGTATTAAGAGTAATGTTTTCACAATGATCCGGACTAGAAGTTGTAACTGGGCGAGAAAGGATCAAGCAATAGGCTATGAGCGAATTCTTGCTTATGCATGTCGCCAGCCCAAATCCATTCTTTAAAATGTGTCCCCCCTGCTTGTTCAAGAGTGCATATCACAGATTACATGGCATTTTCATCAGCCTCTATTATGCCCAATTAAAAAGTTCAAAACATGATATTGATAATATTGGATTATTAAAGTTTGCAAAACTTAAGTTCTCTGAGAACTCACCCAATATTGCAACCAGATACGTTACCATAATTCGAATGGATACAAAATTCCCCAAAATACGGTAGAATTTTCCAATGTGATAAATCAAGCAGATGGCAATTTATAAGTAAACATGTTTTGTTAGAACATCTGGTTTTTTTTTAACAATATCCAGGCCTAGTAATGAAAAAAAATCCTCGTGTTATGTTCATACCGCACCAGATATGTTACCTCCCTCCTGCTACGTTCTTGCAATATGGCGTGATACATGTACATAAAGTCGAATACCGCACCATGCTTTAGTATGATGGTAATACCTGATAAGGTATAGAGATTAAGTCGGTGAAGCATGTACTTTTATCAAGAACGGCATGATTAAGAAAAAGGCCTGCCAGATATGTTACACCAGATATGTTACTGTTAACATTAGGTTAACATTAGGCTATTAAACTAAAAAAAATTGGATATTGTTTAAGATCACCCATGCATTGTTCTTTGTTCTGAAAATATTAAAGTTTGTTAATTTTCAATGATTTTCAGGAATTTCTTAATGTTGATATTTGGTCATTTTGGAGACCAAACTTGAACAATTTATTGCAGAATGACCCTTTACAGTCGTACAGAAATCTGGTTACCAATTTAGGGTATGAGCATTTCTTCAAGAAAGTTTGCAGTCGTTACAATGTACCTCAGTATATTGCAATCACCAGACTTCTTTGCATTTGATTGAGTCCGCAAACAAATCCACTTGATATCATTATTTCAAAGTGACAGTAAGCATTATGTTTTTACTGTATATAATAAGTTTATTTTTGTTATTTACCACTTTTCAAATTTGATTTGAATGAACCCTCCAATAATTATGCAAATATGTTGATTTCATAACTGTTTAATATAATATATGTAAATCTAATTACTGTAGTAACTTATTTTCATCCCTGATTGGAGTGCATGTGTTGTGTAGACCCACAATGAGATAAAAGGTTTTTGTGGTTATGGTGTACCACTGCAGTCAATGTGTTGTGCACTGGGCAATTCAAAAGCCATGGTAAATACAACAATCTTTTAAGATTTATTGCTGATAGGTTAGTGCTTAACCCCCTGGGAAGAATTGTCTGAACAGCTTTAAAGATGTAATACAGATATTTTTGAATTGTTACTATTGAACTATCTCTGGGGACTAGCTGTTTACGGTAAAATATTACACAATCTTAAGCTCATAGGATTGGTGCCGCTTGACCAGCTGGCCTCCGAGGTGGAAGCAAAGTGAATTGTGACAATATCCTGATGGCAGCGTATACGGTAATAATAGGCATAGCGCTTAAGCATAACAAAAAATTGTTTGTTTGGCGTAAACCCCACCGACCCTAAAAAAAACTGCCGACTCAAAAGATTTTTAATATGCAATTAGGCACAAATTAAAAAAATTTCTGCCTGCCGACAGACCCATTATTTTCACATCCACATTTTTTTTTTTTTTCAATACCAACAAAAAAAACAAACAAAAAAAAGACAACAAAGCAACTACATAAAATAAAAGATCTTTGCTATGTCCTTGAAAAAACTTAAAATATCATTTGTATTCATTTTAGAGTAAATCATTGAGAAGATCTAAAAAAAAAATTTTTTTAAAAATCGACCGACCTACCCGGATATTTTTTTCCTCCGTTACGCCAAACATATTTTTTATGCCTAAGCTTGATGAAATGGCGCTTTATAAAAGCCTGTGTATATTTTTAATCAATTTTATGAGCCAATGCAAGATACCGTAAAAGAAGCGTAATATGACACGTCCTATACAACCTTGAAAAAAACTCTAATAAAGGGCCTCTTTGTTTAATTGGTCTATATATGAATAATTACCAAAACATTTTTCCCGCCTTCTTAGTTGCTGCTGCGGTTGGTCAGATATTCAAGGTCAAAGGTCAACGACCTTATAACGACCTATAATGGGTTATAACTGCTCATCCAATTGGCCTAAAAGCAAAAAGATGGTGTCTATACCCAGTTTTGGGGGTCAATAACACAATAAAACCATCTGAGCTTGCAAATAATCATCATATCTACACAGCCATAGAAAACATTTTTAATCACAAATTTTCCCACCTTTTCTCAATATAATTAGACATATCGTCAGTCTGGTCAAGTAGCAAATAAACCAAAACATTGACCATAATGAAAACAGCCAAATACTATTGTAAAATCTGTGGATACTGATTGATAACCTATTCCCATCTTGGACCCCCAAATCAGGGTCCAGTCCTGGACTAGAGGAAGAGACAACTTGGTTACGAAGCATGAGACTCGTTACGAAGCAATGACTGGAGAGGGAAAATAAGGAATCACAATTAGCGAGGGGTATGACACATGTTTGTGTAACTGGAATAAATTCTAATAAAAGGACTTTTTTGTATCTTCTGGTAGAGCCCCAGGTGTGCAAATTCCCCTGTTTTGCGTAGCAAAATGCTACCCATTTTGAATAACTGCTACAAATAATCTCATTAGATAAATTTGCTATACCATGTTTTGAAGGAATTTGCACACTGGGTAGGCCTATATACATTGAAAATTATTGAAAATTTTGTCCAGCCTTCCTAGTTTGTCTGTAATGGTCAAATATTAAGGTCAAATGTCAATGCCCTTAACATGCACGTGCTGGGTCATAACTGCTCAGCCATTTGGCCTATGAGCAAAAAGTTTGTGTCTATACCCATGTTTCTGGGTCAATAAAAAACAACATATTTTTAAGGCTTACAAATGCAGACATTGCTTTTCAGCTAGAAGCCTTTTAATCCAATTTTTACAAGTTTTTCTCAACGTAATTAGCCAATTCGTCTGTCTGTAACAAATATTAAACAACAATATTTGACCTTATTTATAAATAATGAATAGTGATAGACCTTTTGTGGCATAAGAATTTCTTTGGGTACTATTAAACCCATCCCCCATTACACTGCTTAAATGAGGCCAACTCCCGAATAGGCGGGACATACACCACCAAATATCACGGACCACATCAGCGACGCTGCAAAAACATTCGCGGCCTCCGCAAATGTTTTTCGTCTCCCCCCAAAAAAGGACAAAACGTTCCAACTGCCTTCTTGGAGTTGGAGAATAAAAAAACAAATGCGTGAGCCCATAATGTTCCGTGAAGGTAGTATCATACTCAACGTAGTAATCCCCTCTCACTCTGTAGGGAATACTCTGTACTATTGCTGCTTCCTTCCAAAACCTTACTTTTGCACAGAAAAAACCACTGCATGGCTTATGAAATCTGGGTGTAGGGGAGGACGAAGTGTCCCAGAAGGTATGCCAACGCACCCCGCCTACGGGGAGCTACCCGGCCCACCAGAGCTCAGGCTGAGCCGACTCAAAAACTACTAGGGAAGCGCTTAAGCCCACCAGTGAAACGCGAGCTGGTTCCGCTGGTACCGATGAGCAACCCCTGTCAACACCCCCCCCCCACCCATAGTTCCGTCTAATGCTCCTGGGTCAAGTTGCTAGGTCGGTCAGCCAAGAGGGATTGGACAGCGACACCCCACTCCGCTTGACTAACCATCAGCAATCAAATAAACTTGTTGGAAGGTGGAAGTACAACTCCCACCGACATTGTTGGAAGGCCGTCAGAATGAAGCTGAGCTCGAACATCAAGCCCTAGCCAGAAGCCGTCAAAACCAATCATTGTGTTTTTGTGTTCATTTCAGATGACTGGGGAAATCCAGCTGGCTCAATGTGTCCCCGCTTGCTGCAGACTCTGCTGCGCTGTCTGGTCAACCCCGGTCTGCAACTATGGTACGACGTGGCAGAAAACCACCGGTGTCGGGGTAAAAGAAAGTCCGATTCTTGGCCAAAAAGCCTGCCTGTGGAAGAATAGAGACCACCTTGCGCTCAAAGCGGTTCTGGGCCTCGTCGGTAGACAGGTGTTTATATCCGAAACACTCATGACCACAAGCCACACCACTATGACAGTTCCAAAGACTAATCTCGGTTTGGGTTTAAAACTGTTTCCGACAGCAAGAATTGCAGGACCAATGGCAAATCCCCTCCGGAACCCGGGATAATTTTTAAACATAACCCTTCACCAATTGGAACCAGAGGGACTGAAAGAAACCGCATGCCAGACACCGAGCCCACACGGGTTTGGCCTGTGGCTGTTCGGTAAAAAAGAAACCTCGGACAATCAGGATAAGTAAAGGTAAGGGACGACCTGTGGTAACACAGAACGGAGTGCCCATCTCCTTTCGAATCGATTGGACATACTCCACCATATAATGTTGCTGTAGTTGGGATCGCCACACCTCACGACAGCGAGTCTGTTACCTTTCCCACTGTTGAATAATGCCGGTACCATTTATACCCCTGGGTAAAGAGGAGTAATTGAGGTAAGCGCCTTACTCAAGGGCGAAACACATTGGCCCCATCGGGGCTCGAACCACAACCTTTGGCATGCGGGCCGAGCGCTGATCCCCTGGACCAAGTGACCTCAGGACAGTCAGGAACACTAATTAAACCCACTCCTGAGACTGACTTGAGGAATTGCCAACCTGGTCAACGGTCTCAGAAATTACATGGATCAAACTCTCTATCGGCACTCCATGTATGTAATCCTATGATGCTCTATTGAATTTGGGCCTGAAACAGTGACATGGCAACTGTTAATAAAGTCCCCCCTCAGTGTACATCTACAAAAATGCGCCAGGCAGTTCGGAGCTGGGTGTGCAACTCTTGGATGAACCGTCGACTGAAAGGACCTCTTACCAGGTCCCATCCCTTTGGAAAATGGATCTGTTCCCTTACACAGATCTAGCGGCTGGTAAACCACAGCTGGCCGGGGCCATAATGGGCTACCAGCAATACCAGGCAGTCCCTCCGAGACAGAGGCCACTTTAGGTACTTTTGGGATCATGGCACCTGGAGAAGCTATGATCAAGCATAATTTATCAATCCGCCGGTTCGCTGCCATGGCCGACCCTTTGACTTGCCCGGGGAATCCTGTTCTAAGAGTAGCCCTAATGCCCACAATCTGACGAATCCATGACTGAGGGCGAATAGATTCACTTGTGGACGGTCCACACCATCTAGAAAAACTGCAAAGTAATAGCTGCCACACCAACGACGACCATCTGACTTTTGGCTGTGTCAGGGATTAGGGACCGCTCCTGGAAGACTGTCCGAACACCATTGTCTACTCCTGACATAGAGGCGATCCGCCCGATGTCCCAATCTCCTCGTCACCAACCGAATCGCCGAAGAATCTCCTGCATAAGTTGGGACTGTGCACCCCTTCCTTGGTTATATGTCAACCACCGTCCATATTGTTGCAGCGAACAACAATTACCTTCCCCCTGACAACGGAGCCAAGTGGCGCAATGCCAGAAAGACGGCGACCAACTCGAGGACGTTTATGGGGTGACGAGCCACGGAGGCTGGTCCGCGGCCCCGCTCCCCAAAGAGATAGGGAGGTGAGCCCCCCCCCCGCCCAACTGAAACGCCTCCTTTGTCAGGAGTTTAAACGCATCCGTTTTCAGGGTGTTTGATATGTCCCACAGGATAGGCTGAATGGGACGCCTTGCCTCATATGAGTGACAAAGTCCTTACCGTTGAAGGTCCAGTCCTGTGGGAGGAAGGTGGGTGTTTACCAACTGCCAACAAGTTTTTCATCCGGCCAGATAAAACACATAAATTTGAAACCTAGGTGCCTGCATCTAATCTTAGTACCATCATTCCTTTCATTGTAGCGTAAAATAATCCTGTCAACAAAACACCTTACCTTTGGTAGTGGTAGACAGGACTCCGTTTTGGAGGAGGGGATGGGTGTCCACCTATAGATAGTTTTCTTTTTCACTTCTATGAAAAATATATACTCCATGGCACTTAATGCCTTGTGTATGTTACATAAACTTGATTTGTTCCTTTCATATCACCCCAAAAACCTGCAAAAACATCACACATTCCTGTTATTTTAACTCTAAATAGAAATTGATTTATTTTTACTTTACCACCAACTGAAGAAATCAAGTTTCCCATGATTATTACTTCACATCAAACCATTACTATACGTCAATATGGAGGACTTTGGGAACGCTTTGATGTCAATGGAAAGAGGAGACCTATACACGAATCCACTGTACACAAATACAAGTATCAGAGGACTTGTAACTAAGAAATCCAAGGCGGTCTTAACCAACACCTTTAAACTGGTTGAGGAAGGACGAATTTAAATACAATTCATGCGATAATGCATATATTTTGAAAATCAAGGAAGGTGCATTTGATCGTTTTTCCTATATGCTATTGTGTTGTTGACCCCCAAACCTTGTAGAGAACACGTGAGTTTGCCTTTGACCAAATGGTTGAGGAGATAAGATCCATGATATGCCTTATAAAGGTCTTGACCTTTGACCTTGAATAGCTGACCAACCAGCATGCCAGAAGGCCGGACACTTTTTTTTCCTAAGAATACAAATAGCCCTAACGAAGATTACAAAAAGTCCTTTTAATTAGAATTTTTTCAAGGTTGAATCACATATGGCCTCTACTATAAGATGATTACATGCCATAAAGTGAGTTTGAATTGAAAATCAAATACAGTACTGTCCCCCCAAAATACAATCAAATAAAAATTATAGAATATATATAAGGCGAAGTAAAAGAAAAAAACATGTTTCTCGTCCAGCCCCCGTTCCTTTTTTTTGAGGCCGCCTCGATTTATTTTTTATGTTCAAAAAAAGAAAAAATATCAAGAAAAAAACGAAAATCCATCAGAACTGAGTGTTTCTGTTTTTAAAGACTGAGACTGCCAATTTACAAAACTCGCCCGAAAATGCAATTCCCTCTTGCTGCAATAAGTCCCCCTAATCATTTGCCTCCCGACTTTGAATTCAGTCAGATTCATCCGGAAACGTAACATCTTTTAAAAATGACTCCCCAATGTTTTCAATGCAGATTAAGCAGTTAAATTGCCCAAACGCCCTGGGAATATACACACGCATAAAGAACGAATCCATGGGGTGCTGCCATTGTTTGTTGTTTTGTAGATCTCGACTCTTGCACACCATGCCACCAGGCACTTTGTACGATTTCAAATTTTGTCCGTTTTTTAGTCCCATAAGTGAAAACAACTGATTAGATTCGGTTCAGAATAGTCTCGAGCGACTTTTTTAAAAAACACGAAAATCGATTGAAAAAAAATATTCGCCAGGAAAGTCCTTAAATATTTGACCAATAAATTTCTGAAATTTTTACATAATAACCCCACCTTTTGAATTCTATTTTTTTTTTTTTTTCCCTAAAATGTCAATAAAATTTAAAATCGTAATCAACATCAAGTGATTGAAACCCGACTTTTATTCCCGACAACTTTCACTAATACCAGCATTTTGATTTTATTGCTGTTTCCATTGATAGCCCTATTACGTATGTCATCCAAGTTCCAGTTTTTATTGGTGTAAGAGTTTTGTTAATTCGCATCGAGGCCAGTATTATTCAACAACTCAAGCAGGGGGAAATGTATCAGCAAAAGGTTGTCTTATTTTAAATATACAGCCTGTCTCAAAAAATGGGTACAATCAAAAAACCGATTTTTTCAATATTGAATCTCAACATAAGTAATCGTTTGGTTACATCACATTAAAGAGAAAAGACCAGGCTTTCAGGATTTTTGTTTCATCTCATTTGCTTGTTTCAAAATCGGGAGATAACTCCCCATTTTTACTCTGACACAAAAATCGAGTTTGTGCTGCTTTCTGGTTGAGTTGAAAACGGTGAATGAATTTGTTAAAACATAAAGTTAATTCACACTTGAACAGATATTAAATAATTCTTTAAAAGATAACTTCTAAGAACTCTAAAAGATACCACGAAAACATTACGTAAATGGAGGGAAGTATGATCAGTAGTTCGAGCTTTAAACAAAGTGAATAACATTTCGACATACGGTTTGTTTGTTAGAAGAGAACCATGAGCATACAGCTGCATGCAGCAACCTGGAGGAGAGTTTTTTATGGTCTGAAGTATCATGAAACGAAATTCTTACCACCCTTTGATACTTTACTTCCAAATTCAAATTGTATTGACTTCAACAAATTGTAAATGCACAAAGATAATTCAATATTTTAAAGCATTTCTTGTCTTTGGCGTGTATTTTTGGATGTCAATTACATTCCTTCCACAAGAATTTTAACAGATACCATTTTTGTCATAAATCAGTCATTTCAATTGACCGTGCCATAAATATTTTAATTGTCTATTATTTTGAAAGAAGAATTTATCATTTAACTTGATTATTTTGACTATTAAAAACTTGTATCGATAAAACTAGACTTCTTTTGTTTAGTTTAACTGTGTTTTGTATCTTTTGTCCAGTTGCAATCTTTGTGAGCTTCAAGACACATGGCAGTAACTGGTGAAGCAACTCTGCCCATGCATAAAAGTGGCACAAAATGGGTTTTGGTATATCGCACAAAATGATTATATCTCTGGATTGACAAAAGCCAAATAAGATAAACAAACACCATTGGAAAGCCAAGTCTTTCTTCTTCGTTAAAATATTATGCAAGTAAGAATGACTTATTTTAAATTTCATATTTAACAATTTTTTTCTGATTGTACATTTTTTTAGACAGGCTGATTTCAACACTTTTTAATATTTAACTCTCCTCTTGATTCAATTTGGAGGCGATTTTAAGTTTATACATCATAAATTTATTGTTGTTTTCTCATACTGCAGTTGAAGCAGTAAATAACTAGTAATGAAAAAGGGAGGATAGCCTCCTGAAGTCATCAAAATGGCCATCACTATCATGAACTTTAAGAACATGCAAACTTATATGATTTTACTCTCAATATATTTCTTGTCTCCGTCTAGTAAATACTGAAATGCTACTCGATATCATACTTGCCTCTGATAAGCCTCCTAGGTGACCACCTAAACTCCCGATATGGAGCTTTGTTGCAGGTTTTGGATCCAAACATTCCACGTAGCTCAAAGTGCCCTTCCTTGCAGGCAGACTTGCTTATGGACTTCCAAGAAACTGAAAAAATGCCTTGATGCCTTCCCATGTTGAAAAATTGCCTTGATGTCCTTTACAATTGCTGAATTACCTTCATGCCCTTTCAATTTGAAGGCAATTTTTTATTTGCCCTTTAAACACTGCCTTGCGTCCCACGTTCTTTTATTTGTTGGCACCCTGGATATCCGACACGTCATATGCATGATACCGGATGAACATGTATGTTGACCGATGTTAAATAAATTGCGACTGGCGGAGAGGTTTTAAACACCCGAATTGAGCTGCGTTCAGTTATTCTGTTGACGACTAATATGATTTTAGAGATTTGCATATGAAACACTTGTCCAATTGGAAAATGTGCTCAGTTGATATCTTGTAATTAGGAGGTATTCTAACAACTACAACATTAAGATGTGCTAAAACATGGTGCTAAACACATTAAAACATTGAAAATAGGTTCAGTTCTTGTGTGACCATATGCCTCTGTTAGTTTTGATGTCACGGTGATAAGGTTAACACCTGGAATTGACGCAATCTTGAATAGGGCAATCTTGAAAATAAAAAGCCCCTCCTCATTTTTTCAAAAACCCGGACGAGAACGCGTTTTATTTTTTACTTGGGGCCTAAACGTGCATTTATGCGAGATATTTTGATTTTATTTGTTAGACAAGTTCTAAGCTAAATCCTCGCGCGTTATTTCCAACCATTGATGGAACCCTAACTGGAGATCTGGATCAATGAACACAGGGATAAAATACCACTTGAAGGTTCAAGAAAAAAACTAAGGTATAGGCGTGTAGCATCATTGTGGGATGAAACTTTTTTCAAACAAAGAATATTGTACAGATCAGCGTGAATGCATATCATGCATTGAACTTAATTCCATAATTATTTTCAAAGTGAAAAAACAAGAAATTAGGCCTCACAATGAATTTTTGTTTCCTGGTGCCGCCCGCCCGTAAATGACACGAATACCCAAATAATTCATTACTTTTCATGAATTCATTATTTGTGTTTTCCTTACGAAGTCAAGTTTTTTCCAAGTATTCTGAATTTTTCTTACCAATACCTTACTAATAAGCACGTTTTTTCATTCAGAATTGCTTTTTCTGACGCACTTTTACCCTACCTTTTATTAAAAAGTCGGAATTTTGGAAATCGTGGCGGTAAACCACAAAGACTTGAACACAACCTGCATGGTGGTCTTTTCAAGTATTGCAAGTCAATAGGAGCCATTGTTTACTGTTAAGGTTACATGAATATAAATTGTTGATCAATTTCAAACACTTATATTTCAAAGATCAGGATGCCATTGGGTTGAGAGATTTCGGGAAATATGGCGAGTTGGGGAGCATTTTGGGTGATTTTCTTCCTCTGGATGGTTTCCACGGTCCTTTTGGCTACTTTGTGTTTCATATTGATGACATTTCCTGCACCCAAAATCTGCTATTTTGGGCAGTCAAAAGTAACAATTTGTCAAAATACACCATTTTTGCACAAAAGTGGACACTTGGATGGTTCCCATATGGTTTCTGGATGGTTCTCTGTTGTTTTTTGGATCCTTGTGAGTCAATGGTTTTGTTGACCATTTGCTGGAACCCAATCAGCTATTTTTGGTTTAAAATGATCAAATTTTAGATAATTTCTAAACAAAGTGGTCACTTTGGATGGTTCCCCAATGGTTTCATGGCGATTCCAGGGGTTTTTGGTTCCTTGTATTCAATGAACTATTAAGATGCTGGAAAAAACCCCCCCCCAAATCCGCTTTTGGTCCAATGATCAAAATTTTTTGAAAATAAAAGTTAACAATTTTTGGTTGGTTTTCCAATTTTTTCTGGATGTTCCCCGTGTTTTCTTCTCCTTCATGTGTATCATTGGTTGGTGGATGGTCAATTGTGTGGAACACAACATGGCTTATTTTGGTTTCAGATGGTCAAAATAGTTATTTTTCAAGAAAAGTGGATACTTTTTGGATGGTTCCTGGATAGTTTCTGGCATGTTTTCCCATGTTTTCTGGTCCTTTGTGTTTCAATTGTTGATGAGAGGCCCTGTGAAACCAAGTTTTTTATTTTTTTCAATTTTCAAATTCAATTTATTTTATTCAGCATAACATCGTACATGACAGAAATGATGAAAACATTATATTATAATATAATACATAAGTATATAAATAAGGGATGATCTAAAATACTACATAGGAAATAATATCACAAAAAAAACAAACCAGGAACCAACATAGATCTAATGCTAAACAAACACTTAACGTGAATACCCGATACAGGAATGGACAGGACATACTTTCAAATGTCTTGTCTGAGGTATGGAATCTAATTGCAAATTGAGTGAAGCGAGGTAGGCGAAGCAAAGTTTTTTAAGAAAAAAGTCAGAGTAGAGATATGAATGAGATGAAGAATAAAGTGAGAGAAACAAGGACTTTTGAGGAGTAATTATTAGAATTGTACTGGTTGATGAAATGTTTTTTCATTGAGCTTTAAAATTATTTTTGTTTTGTAATTGTGTGGATGGATTCATGGAAGATCATTCCAAAGTTTTTGCGCTGTGATACTGAATAAAGTGCTTTTCAGAGGAGATTTTGGGAGGGGAAGATGGAGTTTTGTCAGCTTGTCTGGTGTTATTGCTGTGGATTTGTCTGTTGTGGTAAAGTAAGTGCTGAAGTTCGGAGTAAGCGATCGTTGTGATAGTCAAACATGAGAGCGCTGTTTGACGTTGAATTCAGGTGCTCTAGTTTAAGTGTTTTCCAGTGAGTAAATAATGGCAAAGTGGAGTTCTAGGGTGAGTTTGTGATAGTGCGACTGCCCATTTCTGTGTGATGTTTAGTTTTTTGCTGAGTGTTGAATTATAGTTGGAGGCCCAGAATGATGTTTACCGTAGCTAATGTATGGGAGAACTAGTGTTTTGTAAAGTGATTTTAGGTGTAGTCTGGAATTTGGTGTTTAACTCTGTAATTGTACCAATTGCGTGAGACGCTGTGGTAGTGACGATTTGATGTTTCATCACTCCATGTTAAACAATTCCAGTTGGTTTGGTTGAAAATAGCAAAATAATGTTTTTAAAGAAAATGTGACACTTTGGATGGTCTCAGATTGTTACTGGATGGTTCCCGGTGTTTTTTTGCTCCTTTTGTGTATCAATGGTTTGTTGATGCACTTGCCGAAACTCAAATTGGCCATTTCTGTCCCAATGGTCAAAATTTAGATTTTCTTAATTAAAATTACACACTTGTATGGTTCCTGAATGGGTTCACATGTGT
Source organism: Ophioderma brevispina (assembly GCA_023653785.1). NCBI lineage: Eukaryota > Metazoa > Echinodermata > Ophiuroidea > Amphilepidida > Ophiodermatidae > Ophioderma > Ophioderma brevispina. The sequence goes on from JAMKCH010011462.1 coordinate 18,896, forward strand.
TTTTAGCCCCGGTGTGTGTCCATGGTTGATGAAAATTACCTGATCCCGATTCAACAGTTTTTGGTTCAAAATGGGTCAAAATTAATTATTTTTTAAAGAAAAGTTTACACTTTTTATTTTTTTTATTTTTTGCTTGTTGTTTTGTTTATTTGGTTTATTTGGTTTATGGATATTTACACACAAAACCAAAAATAGCAAAACAAATTGCCATTCCATCCCAAATGTCAAATAAGGATGTTTCAAAGTGGTCACTTTGGATGGTTCTTGGACGGTTTTTGGTTGGTTCCCGTGTTTTGGCTCCTTTGTGTTTTAAATGGTTGATGAGCACTACTACAAGTAGGTACTTGTGTACTACACCTGATGGGTGCCTCTTTTACCACATTTTTTTAACATTAGGACCTTTAGTTCCCAGAACGGATTTTATTCTCTCTGCCTGTCTGGTAAGTGGTTTTTTTTGTAATTCATTAATTGACATCTAAGAGGTAAAGGTCGATAAATGAACCAATAAAAATACGATGACCTAAAATTTTGTGGCGGGATAACCAAAATTGTTAATCTTGTATCCGCAATATTTTTTCTTATTTCTAACGCTGGTTAGAAACCAATACTTCTTTGGTCTGTGTTAGTTCCAATATTTTTTTAATTTTATTTTTTTACAAAGTTGGTAAGATTACCATTGAATAAAAACTTACGTGAAGCAGAGAAATGATTGAGTATGTCGATTTCAATTGTGATTACTCTTTCCCAGTAAATACGCAACTTTTGATGAAGAAAACTTTTCAGTAGACCAGGATGAAAATTGCACTCAAAAACATCTGATATGCTGACAATGGTTGGCAGGGAAAGGGAAAACACGGGAACAACGGGCAATACCGTTATTACACTCAAATCAGAACTTTTTCAATGTTATATGCTTTCTAAAACAGGAAAGAGATGAGTGAGTGGTAGCCTACTTGCTAGGTAGGTAGTTTCTGGAGAGGGGTGTTAAAAAAATCTATGTGATATGCATTGAAAGTATCGCGTGTTTTGAACCTGAAAAAAAATAATAATGAATAATGAAAAGTGACCGCCCCCAATATTTTTTAACCTGCAACAGGAAACTAAAAATCCATTGTGAGGCCTTCTATTGTGGAGGAAATGGGGGACTAATACGGGGACATCATTAATTCTTGGAAATTTGCGGGATTTGACTGCTGAACTAATGGAACAGCCCACAAGTCTCGTGGGGACAAATTTAACGGACAATGCTCTAAAGTGGGGGATAATTTACCCCTTCCCCTATTCCTACTGCCTCTAAGATGCCATGGGAGGAACACAATGAAGAACACAGTGTTAAGAAAAATAAGGAAAGGATGGTTGGTGGTCAAAGTTCAGTTTACTTTCAACAAGGGTGCTTTTTATGGCTCTACTACATTGCTGCAATTGCTATGGTTCTACTTTTTGTTATTTTGTTCCCCCTGATTCATTAAATTCATTTCGTTACTATATATGCTATGTTTTCTAATGAATATATGTAACATTTAACAATTATTTTTTTAATTGTACTTAACTTTGATTCCTGTAGTTTCAGCAGTAGTGTTTATTATTTTTCTTTAGTTTTCTTTCTTCAAAGTTGGTTTCAGTAAAAATTCGGTTATGGTGATGTTCCTTTTGAGGATACATTTTTTTTTTTTTAAAAATAAATTAGTACCAAAACTTTTGCTGTTTGCTTAAATACTGTGAATGGGAAAAAGCAATTAAAAGGATTCGCAGCGATTTGCTAAATAATTTGAGTGAAACATGAAAAAATCATCAAAAATTCATATTTTTGTATTTTGTTAGGCATGATAGTGAACATAACCTTGCAAGGGTGGCTTTTGAAGTCCAGCATAACGACATGGCAAAGTACTTTTTATCTTATTCTGTAATTTCTATACGTGCGTATCAAAATCCGACTTGTGATCAAAAATCGGCCTTCACTGTGATTATCCCAGATTTAAGCGTAATATGTGTACCAGGCTTGAACAGTTTGACCTCAAACAACAACAGATATTCTTTGTTTATTCGTACTGGTTGTATAAACACACAATCAGCTGTTTAGTGTAGATTTTGAGACGCCATCGCTGTATGTCTATTTACGGGAGACGCGTATGACTAATTTCTAAAATACTTCATTTTTGTTTTTTTTTTTTTTTTGTTTTTTTCCCAACTATTTGGTGGTATATTGTTTCTACATTTAAAGCCGAGGTTATAGGGAATTTTACCACACGTTATCCCTGATTTTTAATAAGTTAAAAAAAAATGCATTTCCACATTGTTCGATTCTCTAGCTTATCGCTGCTAATCCCTTTAACAAATTGCAATTTGTGATTACTAGTGATTTGTGTTCTTTCAGAGGTCAAAGCCTTGATTATGTACCATACCCATTGTATTTGCCTTTTTAAAAGAATTAGCCTGTAGAGGGAATGGTAGCGCTCAATGTTGATGACAGATTTGGAAGTCATTAATATTGCTTTTCAGGTATGACCAAATAGAGGAATGAAAGAAATAATTTTACACCTATTGATGGAACCAGGCATCCATTTAATGTAGGAGTTTGAATCAAAATGTAGATTGGGAAAGTAACTCGAATAAACAATTTACGCAATCCCATAATTATCTTGTTAAGTGCCCACATTTCATCTTCTGGGAATTTTTACCAGCCTCAAGTCAGCTAAAACATACGGTTAAGAGACGCTAATATAATAGTAGAAAAACTTACCTGATCTGTGAGACTGTGACTATAGTTTTGTAATCATATGGCAGGTGACAAGTAGGGCACGGTTACATTCGAAAATACCACCTTTGGTCATAAATTTGAAACATCAGTAATCGGGGTTTGTTCCATTGATATTTACATAGTGAAAGTTACTTTGTATTGTAGTTTTAGGCCAATATGTCAGGCAACACGAACAACAGAATTTGTTTTTAAAACAAAGAACTCTGGTCACAAGTTCCCAGATGAAAATGGGCACAAAACGGGATGCATGGAGTTGCGGCAAACTCGCTATTGAAAACTCAAAAAAATCGAATACTGCCACATAAACTTATCTCCCTTTATCACAAATAATGAATCGTCATCACAATAGAATATACAATAGTCTTTAAAGGAACCGCAATTTATAATTGCATACTGGTCTAATAAATGATTGGCTCTATGTTTTAACATAAAGAGGGAAAAATGGGGGAATTGTCCAATTCAACCAAAAAATAACTAGAATTCAGGCGCTCCAAAATAGGTGTTTATGTGGTCCACACATGTTTTGATTTTGGAGCTATTTACACCAAGAGTTCATTGTTTTTGAAAATTAACATTTTTAAACAAAAAAATGCTCAAAGATAGAAATCAATATTTGTATTTCAAAAACTAATAATTATACAAATGATTGTTTTTGAGTAATTTTGGTCAAAAAGGCTATAAAAGAAACTTTCAATTTTGAACCTATACATATCTACTCAACTTTAATTGGTCCAAACCTACTCTATCACAAGCGGGTCTAGTGATTTTTGTGTCGGCTGCCTTAAGCAGGAAAGACACATAGGGATCACTTTCGTCCACTGTTGTTGTTGTCGTGAAAAAAGGGATTAAAATTTTGCCTGTAATATACACATAATTTTTATAGATTTAACAAAAACTGGGTCAGAGGTACAAATTGGCATCCCTGATTCCCCAATTGTAGATGAGGTCAAAGTCACATTCTAAAAAGGTAAAGTGTAAAATAGCTGGAAAATGTAAAATTGACTTCATTTGAAAAGTTTGTGTGTTGACGTTCAATTGGAACCAAACTTGAGTCATAGGTGCCACAGGGATCCCTCATTTGTTGCTGAGGTGTCAAAGGTCATGTGAGGTAGTTGTAAAATAGGCTGAACTGTAACATTGACCTCATTTCAAAGCTCAATTGGAACCCAAAACTTGGTTTATTGGAGTTTACAGGAACCTCATCGTTTAGATGTCAAAGGTCATATCAGTTCAAAGGTCTCAAGACGTGAGGCCTGTCATTCACATACCACCACGGCAGGCGACACAATGCGGTCAGTAGGTATTTTTTTGTATGTTGTGGCATCCAAGTGAGATCACACCAGTCAACCATGAGTCACTGTTCATGGTACTCAGATAAATATTGTACTTTTTGGTCATTTTACTGGCATATTTCCGTCCAATCTGATGCATTTGTTTACCTAGTGGCAACTTTAAGTCCTTTTTTCATTATTCCCCTCAACCAAATGTGGAATATATTCTTAATGTAAATACTGTTAAAATAGGTGAAATATTCAAATGAATGAAAGTGGATACAGGCATAATACTTCATTTAAATATTGTTGGCTTATTGTACAATGGCAGTATAACCAATCATACTCATAAAACATGCCTTGTAATGATGCATCTTTGATAATATCTCATCTTGTCAATATAAAAATGCTTTAAGCATTATTCCCAAAGAATATTCTCCAGGTGTTCACTTGGTATAGACCATTGCTCCATTGGAATGTTCTCTAGTGTGTATATGGGTGGTTGACCCGATCAACAACATTGGGTCCCCACTTCCAAATTGTCAGTGCAATTTTAAGGCCCAGGAAGTAAAGTAATTCCTTTTGATGTTGAGGAACAAACAATGTCTCCAAATGTGGTTGACCCACATTTAAATTAATGTTCACTATCCTATAGGCCAATTTAGGACACATTTTTGCTTTGACGATCCGAAAGCTGGACCGATTTAACTCGTCCCTGTTTTGAGGGTCCATTTTTTTTTTTAGGTCCAAGTGTGTGAAAACATCGGATCCACAACATGATGATAAAATTGATTTGATTCGCCAAAATAAATTGGTCTCACACTGAGTTTTAAAATATTGAGCTTGAGCAATTAATTTGGGCTTAATCGATCCAATTTTATAGCAAAATTGTTGGTCATTCTTGGTGAGAAACTTCCGTGTTGAGGGGAAAACATGAAAAAAAATTGACATATCGGGTGACCCCTTATAAAAGTAGAAAACATTGGAGTTAACTGCAAACAACATACCCTATACCATTATCAATGTCGATCGCTCATACACAGCTCTATAACTGGTCAGATGGCACCGTTTAAGTGAAGATTTACAATCAGTGTACACATTTGTAATTATTTTTTTCTGAAGTTTTCACACTATTAAGAGCCATTTTTATGACCTTTCATTCTGAATATGCTCACTTGAAGCCTTATCAAGGTTTAATGAAACCTTTTACAGATTGTTCTATCTTGTTGTGAAAATGTTAATGCCAAAGTGTGGAAATGAAATGATTTCCTGTTGTCCTTTAACCATCATGAAATTTTAATAGCCAAATTGGTATCCTGAACGGGGACAAAACGATACTTATTCTTCAAGCCTCAGTATCCTCTACACCAAAAGGCATGTAGTCATTTCGGAATGGTAGCTATAACCCGGTAGGGGACAATTAACTGATTACACAGGGTGTCAAAATTTTAAAATAATCCGGCCATGTTGGAAAAAAGTATTCCACATGTCCAACCATAGGATTCCAAAAAGTCTAGTTGGTATATATAAAAAACCAAAGTTTGGAAATTAAGGTAAAAAGTAGCAAAAACAGGTCAAAAAGGTTAAATTTCAGTTGTACAGGTGTCAATTTAAAGTTGCGCCGATTTGCGAATGCAAATTGGTTGCAAATGTTTGTGGAGGTCATAGGATTCAAATAAGGAATCGTTTGAGTGTCTCAAAATGCTTAGTTACCAAAGTAGGGGGGTAACAACGTCAAGCCCCAGTGAAACAATGGACGTAGAACCTCTTGTTTCCCCTACTTTGGTTAAACTAAGCATTAAGACAGTCAAAAAACTATTCCTTATTTGATCCTATGAGGTCCACCAATAAGTATGCACCATATTTTATCCAAATCAGAGGCAACGTTGAACTTTGACCCCTGTACAACTGGAAATGACCCTTGTATTGATTTTGCTGTTTTTTCGCTAAAACTCGAACACTTAGGCTGTAGCTAGTTACAAACTATACCTGTTGGAATCCCCAGGACAAATGATGTTGGTATACTTTAAACCTTGGTTACCCTACCTGGCTTTAGCTACCATTCCAGAAAGGCTATCATGCATTTTTTGTAGGGCACGGTACACTGATTGCTGAATAATAAGTGTTGTTTTTTTTTTCCCCTTAGATACTCGAGGAATTTGCTTGGCTCCATGTATATGTATGTTTCATCAAAATGTCAAAAACTGTGACTGCTCTCCTGAAACCACGACATTGGACCTGAAAGTCCAGAAAAAAAAAAATATGTGCATCTTGCTTTTGAATTGTTTTTTAGTGTCAAAAAACTCTCCTGTGGAATATTGTAAAGGTGCCCGAGAGACTTAAAAGAATTCAAAGAAACAATATTTTCTTCATATAGTGGTCATATTTAGAGCCTCAATAGATTTCATACCTTGGCTACAGAAATGCTTAAAAGGGAAACCAAAAAGGTGATTTTAAGGTTTAATTTTCATATAAAACAGGAGGAATTTCCTATATGCTTCATAGGGAAATTAAAGGGGCCATGTCATGATCCACAGCTCGTCCCCCAACTTACCTTAAAAAATGTTGAGATTTTTACATCATCTCAAATCCATTAACTTAAAGCCATGTGTGCCCCCATCTTATGTGCAAATTTGGTAGCATCTGTAAGAAAAACTTGCAATTTTGGTTCTGTCCGTTAAACGGGACAAATTACAGCCACAGTTAGCCTATATGACCGTGGGAAAAAGTAATGCTCACATTGTGAGAATAAGCTTTTCTCAGGATAGCTAGTAATCATTGAATAAAACAGAAAGGGTTGCTGAAATGACACCTTTATTTTCACAATGCTTGTTAATAAAGATATTCAGCTTAAAGGCACTATCCGTGATTTTTGTAGATCAGAAAATCGTTTTGCATTTCTGTAACCGGTATTCCAACATACCCTAAAAGTGCTCGGACTGAAAAGAACCTATTAGGACAAAACGAAAACAATATTAGTCATTTTCTGTCCATTACGGACATTACTACAAACATGTTATGGTGATTCATATCTTTGAGCACTGCGGTTTTCTCCTTTCTGTAAGTTTTCAGTTGCAAAAAACTAACTTTATACAGAATTTAAAGATGGCCCCTTATAGAAAGCTTTTCCTGCAAATTTCAATACCGTTATTTTTTAATTTTTTGGGGGAATCACTGATAGTGACTGAGCAGCAGCCACAGCCACTGAGCAAAAAACTATGAAAAAGTCAAAAAATTCAAACAAGGGACGGGAACGCTAGTGATGGTTAGGATGGAAAAATCTTGAAATACGATTGTATCAGAAGATTCACAGCCCTGATTTGGCGACACCTGCTATGGCACCTCCTAATACAGGGAATGCTTATGTGATTGTAATATTTTTTGGAGACATCCGGGGGTACCCAATATACTGTCTGAACTGAGTATAGTCCCAGGCAGTTCCAGTAATCCAACCTTAAGTTTAAGGAGGAAAATTTCAGGACAAATTCTAAAGATCCGATTATTATCCCATGCCAAAAAAATTGGCCTACACTGACTGCAAAATTCAGAAACCTTTTCTTCAAACAACAAACCTTGTACCCTTGAATTCAAATGATAGGCATTTTCCAATACGAAGTTCAATTTATATTTCCATCTGTCAAGAATGGTTCTAGTACGTCTGGAAACCTTTAAAAATTTAAGACTCTTAAGAGAGTAAAACATGGCAAAGTGTCAAAGATTCAGCAGAAGAAGACACTGTTTGAAGTAGTTCAACACTCTCAAGGTTCTCTCACTCCGACGTGAATCTACGATATTTGTCACTATTTGTCCTTATTCAGTACTAAAAAAAATAACAGGTCACTGAAAATTATTCGGTTCATTAAATTTGTGACAAAAATATTTTTTTGATAGAATTTGTTTTCTGAAATA
>JAMKCH010011463.1:0-58241 GCA_023653785.1 Ophioderma brevispina
AAGAAAGAAACAGGAAGAGTTGCATAGCTGCCCTCTGTAATGGAATTGTAATGACGCTCAGATAGACTTTTTGTACTTCATAAGCGACAAAAGAGGCTACATGAGGGGCCCCAAGCCCTTTTATCCCTTTATAACAATACCCAAATACCTATATAGGTTATTTGGATTATGTAACCGTCTTCACACCAGGCAGACTCTGGAATACAACACAATGGCCAAGAAAGCGCTATTTATATCATGAAAGCAAGTTAACTATACAATGAGATATATCATCCCCATGGCGCAGTTAAATAGCTTTCATCACAGTGTATTGAACAAAACATCCCTGTATTTTACCATGATTTTTGACTACCCAGGACGTGCATAGTTCAGCTGTTTAACATGTGCTCATCCACGGCTACTGAACGGAGCCCTTGGTAGTTAGCATGCCTATCTATTAGAGTGTGATATGGTATGGTTTGTATGTAAAAGGTTCGTTGTTTTTGTTTTTGCAATTCGTTAGGTTCCGGCCCCCAGAAAATAAAAATGCAAAAAATTAGGTCTTCCACCCCAAGAACCAGAGCGCCGAACGCACATATATGTTGCAAATAATTATACAGGCCGCAGAATCCTGGCAACGCGCGGCATGTGGTCTTGGGGTGGAAACCTTCTTGGGGTGGACAGGCTTCAAAATATGGAAAATTAATTACCCATTTGAAGCCTTTATTATAACTTACATAAAACCGACTTTTGGGGAATTTATGTAAATGGGATGGTTTTGAAAAACCAGCAAAAGGTAAACTTATTGCGATGGCCTTTATATGCAAAACGTTTTCAAGTTCATCCGTTCCAATGAAAACTATAGAGGGCCCGTCCTTCATTCATTATCGGCGATGTCTTGTATGTTATTTTATTATAGGGATTTTCAAAGGCCTTTGATAGGCTACCCATAAAAGGTTACTCCTAAACTCAACTACTACGGTATCAGCGGACATGTTCACAACTGGATCAGAGATTTTCTATCAAATCGCACCAATCACAGGGTCATCTTAGATGTACTGCATCTGCTTCTACACCAGTCTTGTCAGGAGTTCCTCAAGGAAGTGTCCCTCGACCCATGCTGCTTCCTGCTGTTATTATAAATGATCTCCAGACTGCATTATGACGGGTACTACAGCCAGATTATTTGCGGATGATTGTACTGTTCGGGAAAAATCAAACTCTCAGGAGGATTCAAGTTTGTTACAGCAGGATTTAGACCATCTTACAGCCGTGGGGAAAGTGATTGGCAAGAACTGGATTTTTCACCCAAAAAAAAAAATGCAAGGTTATCCATATCACAAATTAAATAAAGTCATCAAGAAACAATATGTAGTCACAACCATATCTCGAGGAGGTTAAGACTCAGATACAATATCTTGGTGTCCGTATTCACCAAAATATTTGAGCCTGGAACATCAATCGATACCATCACCGACAAGGCAAATTTCACAAGGGGCTTCTTTACAGCGCCAACACATCAGTGCCCCAGGGAAGACAACGCGCTATGCTATAAGACCATGGTAGTCCTATTGTCGATGAATATTCCGGCATTATATGGGATCCTTCTTCAAAACACAACGAATATCTATTGTTTTCACTTTGCCCAAAGAAATTGAGCAGATCTTAACACAATTGAGTGTATTTTCACTTATGGTTAGTCCGATTTTCACAATTAACAATTCACTTATGAACAGGTTACAGTATAATTGAAGTTGGAATTAACCAGCTTACCTAATGTTATTGATTTTCTATGGAAAAAAAAATAAAAATTTTGGGTGGTATCGATGGGTACTAAATCATTTGGCGACACCCTTGTACAATGCTGATAGCATTTTGGAATGATAGCTATAGCCAAGTAGGCTGAAACCAAGCCGATTACACAGGGGGACTATTTTATTTTTTATTTTTCAATCATATCGTCACCGTCTCCCAAGCAGGCCAATCGACATTTTGGCGAAATTGATTTTTTGGGCATTATTATGTAATATATCCACCAAGCTCTTTCATTACCAAATATTGAGCGAAGAAAATAACATTCCAATGTAGGTTAAATGTCCTCCCCACTCAATTTTGGAAAATCAAACCCAACGCGAATGAAAGTCTTCCATAACCGACCCAATCTTGCATTAGTGGTATTTGCTTTCACTGAAGAATATTAATTAGTCAAAAAGGTCTTATTTGACAATTAAAAATTGTCATGCAAATAATTGGTTATCATTCATAATATGTACTCCAATCCCTTGGAAACGGAAACATGTGTGTATGCTGAATGGAAGTAACCTTTCCATTTTTAAAGTAGTTTTTCATAATTACCAAATATTTTCATTACCTCTAAATTTACACTGTCTAAATGAACCAAATCAAGGACTGAACCGACGTTTTTTTTGCAAAGAGAAATTAATTGACTAATTTGAGATGACTTTAGACTCATCAATGAATAGGAATTAGTTTGCAAGCACAACCAAATGAGATTTAAGTACACATTGTCCATTTGCTAATTAGTCATTTGACGACTTGTGCATTATTTAAAAAGTCACATTTCAGTGTGTAGAAATTTGCAATCTGAAATCTTTAAAAGCATTCTTTTTATTCAAACCATTTTAGCACTATTGTGGATTATAAAAATAATGTGCATGACTAATATTAATAGTCAAATAAGACAGTTTTGACCTTAATGGTATCTCAGTGCTGGACTGAGGAAAAAACACGTATGAAAGCCATAAAACCTCTGATGAAATCTTTCAAAAATGGTAATACAGTGAAAGTTCATGGAACTTGTAAAAGCTGTGCTTTATAGGGATTGTGTTGACAGGATGCTTGCCAGCGTATTTTCCTGTAAGATTACAATTATTTTCCTCTAATTTTGTGCTTAACCGTATACATGTAATTGTAAATCCATATAGTGTATAATAATGTGGGTATTCAAAGTCAAATTAATTTAGTCGTATAGGCCTGCTGAGAAAATGAAAATATAGTATTTTCTATATTTACACATTAACAGCCAACCCAAATAGCTTTCATCACAGGGCCGTGGGGCTTTATTTTTATTAGACTACAGCCCTGTGATACGATGTGAATTTAGCGCCCCTATTCATGGGGGGCTCTTCGCAAGTGCTATGCTGAGGCCTCGCCTCGACCCGCGCCTCCAGCAGATCCCGCGCGATCTGGTTTTATGAACAAATAGGCCTATTGGTACATAACTACAATTTTGGCCTTTTAGTTAAAATTTCTAGTGCTACCAGCGCTGGGGGATTACTTTTTCCTTCAATAAAATTAAAACAATATTATCTTAACCACGAAAAGCGAACAGCTGGTCACCCCCAGAAAAAGAATATGCCACATTATTTAGAAAAATGAAAATAAAATATCAACTCAATTATTTCAAGAATCTCAGTGACAATGGATAATATACAACATAACCTCCAACATGCTCAATGCGAACAATGGAGCTAATGAATTTCAATAATCGGCCCGGGACACACTTCACATTCTTTACATCTGGTCTATTGTTAATGTTCACCGCAGGTGAATAGACTTCGAATGTCCTTGCCGCATTGGCAAGTTCTTTCCATCGTTCGCGATAAAAAGAATACTTGAGATTCTACTGTGTGCTCAATTAACTTAACACATATGATTATATTTTTTTTTTAAAAGGACATAGTAAAGGGACACATAATTTGAAAGAAAACCCTGGCAAGTAGGACTGACCTAATTTGTCATAACTAGATCCGCAAGTATTGTCTTTAAAACCCTATTATATTCAATTTACCAAGAAAGGCAATGGTATTCAGCGTGACTTACATTTTTTTTAAACAATTCTGAGCGAGGTAGTGTGTTGGCCCCTTTAAGTTATGAACAGATTACTAGAGCTCAGTACGGCGAAATCATAACACCGTGTATAGCTTTAAAATCTTTTCAACATGTAGGCAGAACAATGGACCTGCCATTACCCTGTGAGAAGAGAGAAGAGATCTGAAGTGTTTTTAGGTTGATTGTTGCCTATCATTAGCTCTAGTGTTGACTTGAGTTACGTGTACAATTGGTCAATGAAATTCGGGAGTAAATTGAGTTGACATGTAATTTCCATTTTTCTAATAAATGGCACTTTTTGTCATTTTGGGATACAGCTTTTTCGGTTACATAATATTTTTAAATTTTAGTGAAAGAAGTAACAGTAAGTGATCCCCCAGCCGCTGGAAGCACGAAACGATCGTTAAATCACGAACGAATCATGGCCTAAAAATCTTCAGGCGTCTTGACAAAGACTATTAAAGCCAAATACGGTCATTTTCTGATCGTTTTTACTGTAAAGTAAGTGCACTGTAATTTTTAACTGCAGGGTTATTTCGTCAATACAGATATTAGTAGTGGTTAATAAGTTTAAACAAAAATATTCATGCTGTGTACTTTAATCGACCCGTAGTAGAGTGTAACATCTACAAAAACGTTCGGCAACGTAAAGCCCACCAATTTTAAAAAGGGTACGTAGGCCACATAAAGTTATAAATGTGAAGAGAGCCACCAAGTATACTCAGTGTCACCCCCTGGCCATCTAAGAATACAATTCAATGCTTCTCAACAGAATCAATCCTACATTAGATCCCATACTTAGACGGAAAACACATGATGGTTTTCGCCCAAAGGAAGATCAACCTACCCCCACCATAATTGCCATCAGAAGGTCATAGAAGAGTGAGCATTTCCAAGAGAAAAGCCTCGATTGTGTTTGTAGATTTAGATTTTTGCCCAACGCTGTGACAGTTGTAAACAGGGGGGTAGGTGGGTAATCCTAGCCATATTCTCGCCAACTACGGTTGTCCAAGATGAGACTGTCAAGGCCACTTGCCATAATGTATGATAATCCATATAGAGAATAGTTTTTTAAAATGAGAACCAAGCCATTTTTGGGGATGATATATTTGCCACTATCAATTTTTTTAGATGAAACGAAATTATTACTAACAATAAAATAATACACCTTTATGTGCGAAAACAAATGATTTCATTGAGGACGTTTGCTAAACCGTTTACTGTAAAACTCTATGGGAAAATGACGTGTATATTTTGCAACACCCGTAAAACTGCAATATTGTGTTACATATATTATGTAAATTTGGTTCTTCTAGAGTAGTATCAAGATAAAATAAGGTTTCAAAAGTTTGATGTAAGTGTGAGGCTTATTGCCCAATTTCAACCCTTTTGCCAAATTTTCGAGCCTGTTTTGAAACACATGTTGTGCCCCTAAGTGAAAGCCCAAATAATAAAGTTTCATTTTTTATTGCTGATTTGTGATGTCTTATGACCCTTCACCATGTGTATAAATTTCAGCAAAAACCATTGGTAGGGAAAGTATTTTCCTTAGTGTGGGGTCCCATGGAACCCCCCCCCCTCCCACCCCTTGGGCACGGGAGTGAAAATCTTCCTTGGTCAAAAAGCAACTTGTCACTTACAGTGTTAATAATTTAAAAGGCAAAATCTAGGGACTCCTCTGCTCGTCGGAACTCCAGGGTACGCCTATGCACCAGCCAGCGCCGGGCATTCTCTTCCACTCCTAAGTGCAGCAGTAGTAGAGGATGGGTGATAAGCCGCTGCCAGCAACACAGTTTAGCAGTTACAGGCAGGGGCGGCGCCAGGGGAGTGGCAGGGGGGCGGCCGCTACCCCGCCACCCCCCCCCCGAAGATTTGCAAAAATTTTAAGAAAATAACAGGGGGGTTTGCCCAAAAAATTAGGGGTTTTTAACCAATGAAGTTCACTTTGTACTGTTTCGCCCCCCCCCCCCCAACTATGATGTTTCGCCCCCTCCTATGATTTACCCTGGAGCCGCCCCTTGGTTACAGGTGGTATAAGGTGTGACCATATTAGTGTCATCAAGTTTTGTCTTATCGACAAGTTCCCCTGTTCGATTTCCTCACCCCTCGCAGATTCCGTCTATCCTGCCAGTAGGATTCCCCGAATGTATGGTTGTGGAATCGCTCTCAATAGCGCTTCTCCTTTAGTGATACTGACAGCCTCAGTGTTCTCCGCATGTTTACATTCCCCCTTGCTATTGTGCACACATCCATCATTACCACATTAGTACTTTTCCTACTTTCTCCCGAATACGATCACTCGTATTGCTCTAGTCTTCAAATGTAGGTCTATTCATCGAAAACGAACCCTAGCCCAAACTCCCCCATAAGATCCTTAGTGAAGAATTGACCGCTCGCCTGAAATTGGTGGGGTTTGGGTAGCTCATAACAGCTTTCTAGTGTTTTTTTTTTCTAGTAGCAGGTTACCTAAAAACCTATCAGATGAGCCGTGGCGCGAACCTGATCTTTGTTGCGAATATCAGCTTAGAAGCTGTTGACAAACCCACCCGTATTACACCTAACCTCAAACGTGCATTGATTTAGGTCTTTCTTCACATCCTGATTCAATTAACCTGATTAGTGTTATTTCATCTGCGTTCTCAGTGTGATCATTTCCAGGTTAGGTTTAAACAGAAAAGTAAACACATATGAAAAAACCTCCAGTGGTCTCAAAAAGACGGAATTTGGAATTTTAAGCGTTTTGATGAGCATCAATTTTTATTGATATGGAAGATATGCCGTGGGATCTGGTATGGATGTGATGACATCGATGAAGCATGTCCACTTGGGAGTCTATGTTCAATGTTGGTCTGTATAATCACGCCCCGTATCAGGAAATACGCCAAAGGACGGAAGCATATTATATGGGTTACGAAAGAAATGCTTGCGCTTGGTAGATTGCGAGATCAAATGAGATCTAAGCTGAGGAGGAAAAATCTGGCAATGAAATTGCTGGATTAAAGCAAAACAATTCGGTAACAAGGCTAAAATTTAGCGAAAAGCATTGAAGAAGAAGAATTATTACGAACGGGAGGAGATCAAAAAAATTGTCGCAAAATATGCAAAGATGTGGACACTTGCTAAGGATGCCACTTCAGTGCATAAAAAATAATCCCTTGCCAACGACTGGTGATAAGGCGGCTCTGGCCGGTGATTTTATACCTTTTTTTGTTTAATGTGGCCGTGATTTAGGCAATGAAATTAATCATCACGAAACTGAATCTGATCAGAAAATGGAAATTAAACACAACCGAATTTGCCTACCTAATGCTAATGAAACGGTGAGGTTTTCAAAGTTAAGCTGTTACTACTCTTTTGTGACCAATTAAATTAATTCAATGCTTCCGCCAAAAGCTACTGAGTTGATGGATTCGGTGGTGGTAGATATTTTGTGAAGTTAGCATCCTCAGTTCTAGCCACTCGCTTACCTTCCTTATTAATATGTCGCTGAGGACAGGGGCCTGTACCAGCTCCTTCTGGAAAAAAGACCAAAGCGTTTCCAATTTCAAGGGTGGGGATCGCAATGAAATTAAAATTACAGACCATTTCGATTCTCCCCTTGGTTCTAAAATATTGGAAAAGGCTGTTCGTGAACAACGTTATGACTTCTAACAACGTAAAGAAGAATCTTTGTACCTCAGCAATTTGGCTTTCGACCAATGCATTCGATCAGGGACAAGCAGTTCTTGACGGTCTGTTTTATATCCATTGGCAATATGAATGAATGGGGGAAGGTTACGGGCGCCATTTTTTATCGATCTTAAGAAGGCGTTCGACACAGTCGACCACAACCTCTAATTGATTTGCTTTGTCTGAGTTGAATATCTGGATGGGCAACTGAACTGAAGTGGTTTGAGTCATATATGAGCGGTCGCCAACAGGCAACTCAAATCAATGGTAATTTTTCAGAGTCTTCGCGAATGTGACGTTGGGGTGCCTAAGGGCTCACATTTTGGGGACTTCTTTTGTATTTTTGTCAATAGCCTTCCGTCAGCAGTTTCTGTAGTCGGTAATAAAGTAACCATGTATGCTTTCGATACTCTGATAATGTTTAGTAGTCCTATCCGACATGAAATTTATCTTGGGGCAAACGTTGATTTTATATGCTAAAAAATAAGTTTCACAGCCAAAAAGTTTGCTTGAGATCAGCTAAAGAAAGTGTACCTGCTGGAACTTTTAAAATGTTGAGCAGTGCTATGGTTATGCTTTTGTTAGACTCGTGATGTTGTGTGTATAGATGCTCAGTGTCTTCAAGATAAACTTAGTAAACTTCATAACGACTTGCAAGCATGATCTTGGGTGCTCATCCAAGAACACATATTATGATATATTAACATGCCCTTTTTGGAAAAAAACCTTCCCACGAGATGGGAATTTTAATAGAATGGTGTGCAGTCTTTAGGTGCCGTAACAACTTGGCTCCCTGAGTATCTTTCTGACTGCTTCACTGTGCCATCACATTCTATAGGTACACGTTAAAAAACAAATGGAGCGCTCTATTTTTCATCAGATCCCAATATCAACTGGTTAGTAACTACCTTCCAGAGCTTGGGACCCAGGATTGGAAACACTTAAGTACTGAACAGCGGCAAGCAACGTCACTTAAGGCATTTAAGCATTATTTAATTAAATGTTTGTGTCTCCCTGTTTTAAGAATTAACCTATTTATTGTGTTTTGATGACCTCTTCTTGTTGTTGATGTTGGTTTTTTTACGATTTATTATTGTTTGTCTGCAGTTTATGTTGATCGTGGCTGGTTTGGCCTATATTGATTTGTTTTTTGAGCTTGAGTGTATGTCTTTGGTGTTTTAATTTTTACTATGGATTTCTGTAAATTATATTTTATCCTCTGCGTGTATAGGATTTAGTTCTAAGAGTGTGTATAGATAATGTGATCTGGTTTTTATATCATTCAATTGCAATGTAATTTGTCGTTATAAACAGGGACCTTATGGATAGCAGTTTTAACTGTTAGGTACCCTGTATAAATATGGATGCTAATTACAAAAATATAATAACACTCCCCACTTCGACCATTGGTGCCGAGGGTCTCGAGCCGCTGCAACCCGCTAAGGTATTATTAAATAATACATTTCTCCAGATATTGTTACCCTGCATTGCTCCACGCCAGCGTTGCCCGTTGGTGTGTATGTCATGCACTGGTGTTTTATGCAGCGCTCAAAAAATAAATACTTATCCTCGTTCAAATGTAAATCCTCTTGAGCTTCTATCGTGCGTGTTCAATTTAAAGTTGACTATTTTTAATATATATTCGAAAAGACGAAAGACGAACAAAAGACATGAAAGAAGAAAAGTTGTTTGGCACACTGTGACCAACATCTTTGTGCAGAAAAAAATTTCCGCGTAACTATTGCTAACTCCATTCTATTAAATTACCCGCGTTTACAGAAAGAACACCAATGTCAAAGGATCTATATTCTAATGTAAAATGGTTAGTGGTATGTGTAAACGAGGCAGGTATTTGCTTATCAACCTGGAATACGTGGAGGTGTGGGTAACAACTTCGAATCGTCAAAATGACGGTAATATAACAAGCATTCCGATACCGGGACGATCCGATGGTTGAATTGTTAGCTCTATATTATCACTTGGTCAAGATATGGGAAAAAAGAATTGTGACATTTGAGTAATTCAAGAAAATTCCAGTTTATTTGCGGGTAGATGGTTTATGAATTTAATAATTTACTATGAATTTACACTTGGTTTTGCCCTAGGCGCCTTGATGGGGACTAACGGAATTTGGTTAAGCAGTTGGTTATTTTGTATACGCCCCGTAGTAGTTGTAAGCTTTCGAGATTAACCGATTTGAAGCGAGGCATGTCAGACCACCGACCCGTTTTGATTGTGTTGAACGGTCCAAATGACCGTGGTTGCATGGTGCATTTCTGAGTCCAAGTTCTTGCAGCACGCTGATACGTTTGTTGGCCAACTCTGCTATTTGCGATTTCCAAGTACATCTGATGAGTTGCCACATGTGCCCTCTTTGCCAAATATGATACCACGTGTCAAGTGTCTTGAAGTCTAGAATGGAAGGAGGAGGGAGTCTCGGGCTGTTTACTCCAATAGGTATCGGTATGTAATGAGTGGTGATCTCTGAGAAAAATCAATGGTTTTATAGCGTGTTAAATGTATATCCAAAATATATTCCTTTGTTAACATTAATTTTTTAAGTTAATACTTCTCAAACAAGTAAACAATTTTTAGCATCTGTACGACATTCTCCTTAAAGAATTTGATTTACCAAAATTCAAAATATAATATCTGTCCCAAGAGGTCCATTGGGTAGCCATCTTACATCTAAAGAGATAGGTTCGGTTGAGTTGAAAAGTATGTAAACGAATCGACTTCATCATAAGAATCAGAAATATATAGTTGGCGTATTTGTGATGTTCAGATATGGATGAAAATGTGTGATAGCGATCATTAACTTCTGATTAGTCATTTGACAGGAGAAAGTACAGCGGCAAACTGCGCAGAAAATTGCATTGTTGTAAAAATTCCCTAAATTACCGTTTGGAAATCTCAGTGCCCAATGGCAGATTGTGTCCCCCCCACCACCGTTCGACCCAATGGTCCGGCCGTTCAGTGATTATTTTAAGTATGTTTACTTTTACTGTATATGACTTAAATGTCGTAAGAGCTTAGATATTTGTGTGGTAATGGTGGGGAGGTGACTATCGACCTGGTTATCGCTAGTAGTCAGACCCTATTTGATTGGCTGTTTTCTTTTTACAAATTTTCTTTAATTAAAAAGAATGCATCTTCTTTCCGCTGCTTTAAATTACTCGTACAATTGTTTCAGGGTGTTCAAATATGGGGATTCTTTTCACTCCCTAATTTGTACCTCAAGGATGAAGACAGTGATGAGTGACAGGTAAACATTGGATTTTTTCAATATAGACTTATTGTGTCTATTTTTTTCTGAAAATTGAAAAAAAGATGAATTAATTTGTGATTAAAAAAAAACGTTGTGATGTGTACCTTATTACACCACCCCCCTATTTTTAATACTATTTATGAGAAGAAAAAACACTACCCAAAACATTAATCTTTCTGATTAGTTGATTTGATATAAAATGTGTTGACCTTCCCACCTTTTCCCCTTCCTGAAAGGTGCCAGTTGAAGGCAGTGCTATAAATGGGACAGAATGTTAAAATTGGACATTTTATTATTGCTTTGATTTAATTTTGAAATGCAAAAAATCCATCTACATGCTAATGCATTGGAACTAAGTGTACATGTACACTTGAAAACACGGTCATAATAGTATACAAACTAATCAGAAGGGAATGTGTACTCTGTCGGCCTGTTTGGCTTAGCTTTTATATAAGGTGTGATGTTACTAATTTATTGTCATTCCAGGGACATGGTATTGACCTCCCTATATCTGCATAAAAACAACGAACGGACCTTATGCATTTAGGTATCGTGATTAACCTTAACCAGGGTTCATCTTTTTATTTTAATGAGTGAGGTTATTGAACTGTGCCATGAAATTGAGAGGTTGTAAAGTATATGATGATGTGTCAAGGCTGTTAGAACGCTGTGCTTATTTGAAGTAATGCATTGGAAGGAAAATTGAAATCTTCATTGCCAGTATAACCTGTCGCCAGTCATTAAAAAAATAGGCCTACTGATAAATTAAAACAAGATTCAGCAATAAAAACATTTAAATTTTGAAATATTTTTACCTCTATAAGGATTGAAGCGCGTTCAAACTGCACCTGGAGAGGGAAATCTATTGTAAGCCAACATTTTTGACCACACTGCCAAATAACTGTTTTTTTAAATGGGACATTGACATCGAAGTAGGAATTTCCGCTTAACCTAGCTAAAAAAGCATGAGTTTTATAGTTGCAAATCACATCAAAGTTAGAGAAAGATTCAAAATGCCACATTTTCTGGAAAAAAATCAATCTAGCCGGTGTCCCCATACTACGTTTTAGGGCAGTGGTGGCAACACGGGGGTGCCACCAACCCCCCCCCGGCGAAAGGAAAAAAATCAGCCGATTTGGGGATTAAAATTATTTTAAATCAAATTTTTGGCCAAATAAGCGCATTGGAGCCAATAATTGGTTAAAAATGTCATTTTTTTAGATTTTGCCCTGGCCACAGAATTTCACTTCCCTCCCAAAAAATCACCCCCCCCCACCGAAAAAGAAGTTGACGACGCCACTGGCGTTCCCTTATTTTGTTTTTAATTGGGATTTGGGAGCATGGTTGCTAGAAATGGAAGGGGTTGTTGTTGTTTGGTGTAAGGGAAAAATTATGATTTTTTTTATGTTGTCATAACGGACAAGGACGTGTATGTGGGTCATGGGACACCATGATAAGGACCCACATCAAAGCGCCTAAATAGGTTTGGGATTTCTTTCTTTATTATTTTTGATTCGGCCTTGGCTGTGTTGCTATATCGAAGAGGGCTGCGTGACCGCCATTAGTCTGCAGCACTGATGCTACTACCAATAGATACCAATTGAGGGGCGGACTCAGGAATGGAAAAAAAATCACTCAGCAACAGAAAGAAATTAATACGCTGCTCTCAAAAACATTATTGGACACAAAATTACAAATCACAAATTAATCAACAAATTTCACTAACTTACACTCAACATTCCAATAAGATCAAATATGACAAATTTCTCACAACAAACAGATTTTTATTCAAATATAATGACGAAATATAATGATGTAACAATATGTGCGGATTGCTATGCATGTGTATCGGGTGGTGATCAGGGATGTGGCTAGCATTTGCTCAATATTTTTCGTGTCAGTTCCTTTCTGCCTCGCCAACTGTACACACGCATGCTTTAGAGTGCGGATAATTGTATTCTTTGAAAACTGCTGTTGCAAATGTGATGAGGCTGTCACGGGTTAAATAGTTATCTGAACTATGCTTTTTCAAGAGCAATTCAAAAAACAAAGATAAAAAGTAGACAAAAATTTGTCTCAATGAAAAAACTCCATGTTAGGAGTTTAGTTTTAAAAACTTTTAAAATCACTAGTTACACGTTTCAATGGTAGAAAAAGTATAATAGGACGAGTGGCAATATCACGGACCCCTCCCCAGGGTTACGTGCGTGTGTGTAAGCTTCGAAAAAATAATTCTTTGGATAAAGCATATGAGATTTGGAACATTTTATATTGTGAAACACCAGAAAAAATAACTCTATACTTCAGGAGTCTTTGAATCCGTGGTTTTTATTAAGGAGTTTTGTCCGAAGGGTCGTGTACGAAAAGTTTTTTTCCGAAGGAATTTTTATACGACAGTTTTTTTATTCCGAAAGGTCGTTGTTCCGACTTTCGGCACATCGACCTTTGACTAAAACCTGTCGGGAACTAAAAAACCCTTCCGGAACATCAACCAGTATTTGCTCTTGGACAAAAAAGACGCTCGGACCAAAGACTCTTTTCCGTTTTTCGGAATAAAGACCCTTCGGAACAAAACGAAAAATGACCCTTTTTATTCGTAATAACGACCCTCGGAAGTAAAAAACCTTTCGGAATAAGAACCTCTGTAGGTTTCTAACGGAACAAAACGTACGCCTTCAACTAAAAAACTTGCGGACCAAAGGACCACCACCCTCTCGACATCGGCCCCCGCTGACCCAAACTCTAACACGAACGCCTATCCTTACGCCTTTCTATTGAAAATCTTGTCACAGGAGATTCATTTTAAACGGGCATTTCGGATCCACAGCCTCGTCCCCCGTATACCACAGTAGTCTTTGGGGAGGGAAAATGGCACTTGGAGAAGTTCTTTCACAAACTCTCACCAGAGGAATACAACAATATCACCCAAAGTACAAAATGGCTGAGATAGAGCGCCCGAAAGACGAGAACCCCCCCCCCCCCCCAAATAGGGCTATGGAATGTTCCTTCTAGCCTGTTGTTTTATGGTTCCATCGAGGGGCTAGGGGGCAACCAAGCTGTAAATTCATATAAATAATTAAAAATCATATAACAGTCTGTTGCCGCAAATAAAAATAACACATTTTCTTGGACATGAATAAAATGTAGTACAATTATTTTCCCCAATATCAGTGACCAATAGCTACACTAGACTCAGCAAACAATGGAGCTAAAAATATTCAATTACCGGCTCGTAATGCGTCTAGTCTAGAAAACACTTCAGATCCCGTTCATCTGGAGGCAGGAGGACCAGTGTAATATTGTCTCGCGGCTATGAAAAGATCAGGTGTTAACCCACATCTCCTATTTTAGACAGTTCTTTTTTAGAGACCGCTACATACATTTCATCGCAAATAAATAAATAAAGTTAAATCTTAAAAGTTTATATGTGCGGTCAATTAGTTGTTCCATGTTTTCATCATTTATTTATTCGAAAAAAGGAAGAAAAAGGAAAGAAAGACAACACAAACATCATGCCAGAATGTTGCTGGGCAAGCCTTTGACCTAACAACTTTGTGCAGAATTAAAATCCGTTAACTTATTGCTTCACTTCATTTGATTTCAATTTACCGCGCTTTCAGAAGAAGAAAACTTGGGGGTCAATGAATATGTATGTAAAACTGGTTAGTTATTGCAACGTATTGTGAAAGAGGAAGGTATTTTGTTAATCAACACCGATTCTACGGCGGGTCTGGAAGTTTGTAGTCTGTGTCAGACTTCGAAAGATCTTATCTAAATTAGTACTGCGCGGAGAGATAAACGTTTATCAGGTCCGTCATAGCGAATCATGTTCAAATGAAAAAAAAACTAATCTCAAATATTCTCCGGAAGAAAACGAGGGGGTTCATGGAGATTTTTGCATCAGAGGGTCCGTGCTATGTTTTGTTTTGCATGTATGCGTTACATTGGGTCTGAAACCTATAGAACTAGCGAGAGAAATTGAACGTTTTTGTCTGGTACTTCGTTGCTCGCAAAAACACGGGAAAACGTGAACACGCAACGCTACGGGCCGCCCGCATCCTTGTTCCCACAAGGCCTTTCGATATCCAGTCTTGAGAATTTCAAACGCTGCCGCCAACTTTTTGTTCAAATTTTAGAAACACGGATTCGTACTTACCGGACCGCGGTTTCGTAACCCGGAATCGTGGAGGTGATAAAACCTGGCTAACAATGGCTCCGCCATACCTGGCCCAGTGTAAGATATTCCATTGGTCACTGATATTATTAGAGAATTGATGTGGCCATTTCATTCATTTTTAAGAAAAGTGCAAGTTTTATTTGGGGCAAACAGACGGTTAGTCATGTTTAATAATTTATCAAACTTTTACACCGGGGTTTTGTTCTTATCCCTTTCAATGGACTACCAGAATTTGTTAAGGTTTTTCCCGACTGAATGTGAGCGAGAAAGCCTACTGCAAGTTGATTGTGGGTGGTACATGTGTCGTGTTCCAGGGTTCAACTGCAATGCCCATGAAAAATCAAAAAACCGCAACTTTGGTTCTGGGGTTTGCGTCTTTCGGGCGTTCTATTCTCAGCCATTTCTGCAGCTTTTACAAGCCTGGGATAAATGAAAGATGCAAAAATTATATTTCGAAAATTGTCAAAATGGTCTGACTTGCACTATGATAGAAAAACATGCCGAATATTTTTTGTGCAAGGTGTATAACATACGAAATGTGTCACAGACGTACGGCATGCATGCCGTAAAAATAAGCAGAGCGTGACTTATTGACGTTTCTGTCTCTCAAGTGATTGGAAGTAAATTGGAAGTATACGAATTAGGGCAAAATCATCAGATATTATCATACAGCCAAAGACTTATAATTCAACTTAATATAGCAAATCTTGCAGCCTCCTATAGGCAGGACACCCATAAGGCGCATGAAAGTTGATTCCGGTTATCGTACCCGCCGCATCGTTTTTGGAGATTGATGCAATACCCGCGACGGTAAAAATTTCAAGATTGCCAAATGGTTCATCTTTTCAAAAATATCGCGCGTTTTGCACAAGTTTAGCATTGGACCATTTATTTTTGTTGTAAAACATATTTTTGAAATTTGAAGCACCCCCAAACCAGCTTTTCTGCGGCAGGCATACCCTTTGTGAGCTTCACTACGCGTTAAGAAGGTCCACAAGCCATAAGGGTAAGAACGTATTGCCGCAACGCGTTGTGAGACAAGTACAAAGCGTTGGAACATTTCGGCAACGCGTTGCGGCGTCGTGGCATAAAAAATCATGAATTTCTGGACGTATTTCAAAAAATAGATCAAAAAGCGTTGCGGCATACGTTATGACCCTATGGCTTTCCATACCGCGTTGCAAGCCATCCCCACGCGTTGCGAGCTTCAAACGCGTGGCAAAATTCACAACGCAGTTGTGAATGAAGGCAATAAGGGTCATAACGTATTCCCCCATCTATTTTTATTATATGCCGCAAGCGTTGTGAAGGTTTGCAACGCGTTGTGAAGGTCGCAAACGCGTTTTGTGCGATTTATATTTTGAAATACGTCACAGATATTCATCATTATTGGCCGACACCGCAAACCGCGTTGCTGAAATGTCGCAAAGCGTTGGCTGATGAAATGTCGCACGCGTTGCTGTGAAATGTCGCACGCGTTGCCGAAATGTCGCAACGCGTTGTGACTTCTCCACAACGCGTTGCGGACATACGTTTATGTCCCTTATGGCTTGTAAACCTTAGCAACGCGTTGAGAAGCTTGCAACGCGTTGTGAAGCTCGCAACGCGTTGTGAAGGTTTGCAACGCGTTGCAAAGTATCTAGCAAAAACGCTGTTGGGGTCCATTTTTGAATCCGTCACGGAAATCATGAATTTGATTGGCCGACACGCAAACGCGTTGCTGAAATGTCGCAACGCGTTGCCGAAATGTTTGCAACGCGTTGCTACTTTATCGCCACGCGTTGCAGCATATACGTTATGGCCTCTATGCTTGCCAGTAAACGTGCGTGTGTGTAGCTTCAGAAAAAATCATTTTGGATAAGCATAGAAAGAGATTTGGAACATTTTATATTGTGAACACACAGAAATAACTCTTTATATCAGGAGTCGTGATCACGTGGTTTTTATTTAAGGAGTTTTCGTTCGAAGGGTCGTTGGTCCGAAAAAAGTTTTTATTCCGAAGGAATTTTATCCGACAGTTTTTTTTTATTCCTTGAAAGGTCGTTGTTCCGACTTTCGGACATGCCTTCGGACTAAAAACCTGTCGCGAATAAAAAACCTTCGGAAAACAACCGGTATTTGCTCTTTGGACAAACGACGCTTCGGACCAAAGACTATTTCCGTTTTTCGGAATAAAGGGCCCTCGGAACAAAAAACCGCGAAAATGACCCTTTTATTCGTAATAACGACCTCGGAATAAAAACCTTTCGGAATAAAAACCTCTGTAGGTTTCTACATCGGAACAACCGTACGACCCTTCCAACATAAAAAACTTTTCGGACCAAAGACCCTTCGGAACATCGGGCTGACCCCAAACGGTCTAACACGAACGCCTATCCTTACGCCTTTCTATTGAAAATCTTGTCACAGGAGATTCATTTTTAAAGGGGCATTTCGTGATCCACAGCCTCGTCCCCCTTATACACAGTAGTCTTTGGGGAAAATGGCAACTTTGAGCATGTTTCTTTCACAACTCTCACAGAGGAAATACAACAATATCACACCAAAGTACAAATGGCTGAGATAGAAGACGCCGGAAATACGATAACCCCCCCCCCACCCAATAGGCTATGGTGCATGTCCTCTATGCTGGTTTGTTTTGTGGTTCCCATCGAGGGGCTAGGGGGAAACCAAGTGTAAATTCATAATAAATAATTAAAATCATATAACCGTCTGTTGCCGCAAATAAAAATGACACATTTTCTTGGAAATGAATAAAATGTCAGTTTAATTTATTTTCCCCAATATCAGTGACCAATAGATACACTAGACTTCAGCAAACAATGGAGCTAAAAATATTCAATTACTGGCTCGGTATGCGGTGTAGAAAAACACTTCAGATCCCGTTTCATCTGGGAGTGCAGGACCATTGTAATATTGTCTCGCGGATGAAAAGACTTGGGTGTTACCACCTCTCCTATTTTAGACAAAGTCTTTTTTAATGACGTACATACATTCTCATTCGCAAATAAATAAATAAATAAATCTTGAGCTTCTATAGTGCGTGTTCAATTAACTATGTCCATGTTTTTCATCATTTATTCGAAAAGGAAGAAAGACAAACAAACATCATGCCAGAATGTTGCTGGGCAAGCTTTGACCTAACAACTTTGTGCAGAATTAAAATCCGTAACTTATGGCTTCACTTCATTTGTATTCAATTTACCGCGCTTTCAGAAGAAAACTTGGGGTCAATGACCTATATCATAATGTAAACTGGTTAGTTATTCAACTTATTGTGAAAGAGGACGGGTATTTTGTTACTCAACCCGAATCTACGGCGGTCTGGAAAGTGTGTAGTCTGTGTCACAGACTTCGAAAGATATTATCTAAATTACTACTGCGCGAGAGATAACGTTATCAGTCCGTCATAGCGAATGCATGCAAATGAAACTAAATCTCAAATATCTCCGGAAAACGAAGGGGTTCTATGGAGATTTTTGCATCAGAGGGTCCGTTACTATGTTTTGTTTTGGATGTATCGTAATTGCGTCTGAACCTATAGAACCTAGCGAGAAAATTGAACGTTTTTTGTCGGGTACTTCGGTGCTCGCAAACACGGAAAAGTTAACACGCAATCGCTACGGGCCGCATCCCTTTTTCCCACAATGCCTTTCAGTATTATTCCAGTCTTGAGAATTTTCAAACGCTGCGCCAACTTTTTTTTTTTCAATTTTAGAAACAGGATATACGTACTTACCGGACCGCCGTAACCCGAATCGTGGAGGTGATAACACCTGGCTATAACAATGGCTCCGCATACCTGGCCCATTGTAATATCTTTAGTTAATGCTTTGCTGAAGTCTATACATATCCATTGGTCACTGATATTATTAAGAGAAATTGATGTGACATTTCATTCATTTTTAAGAAAAGGTGCAAGTTTTATTTGGGGCAACAGACGGTTATGTCATGTTAATAATTTATCAATAATTTTACACCGGGTTTTGTCTTATCCCTTTCAAGGGACTACGGAATTTTTTAAGGTTTTCCGACTGAATGAGCGAGAAAGCCTACTTGCAATATTGATTGTGGTACATGTGTTCGTGTCCAGGTACACTGCAATGCCCATTGAAAAATCAAAAAACTGCAACTTTTGGTTCTGGGGGTTTGCGTCTTTCGGGCGTTCTATCTCAGCCATTTCTGCACGCTTTTTTACAAGCCTGGTATTAAATGAAAGAGCAAAAATTTATATTTCGAAAACTTTCAAAATGGTCTGACTCTGGCACATACTGATCGAAAAACATGCCGAGATACTTTTTGTGCCAGGTGTATATACGAAATGTGTCACAGACGTACGGCATGCATGCGTAAAATAAGAGAGCGTGACTTATTGATCGTTTTAGTCTCTCCAGTGATGTAAGTTAAATTGAAGTATACGAATCTAGTGGCAAAATCATCAGATATATCATACAGCCAAAGACTTATAATTCAACTTAATATAGCAAATTCTTGCAGCCTCCTATAGGCAGGACAACATAAGGCGCATGAAAGTTGATTCCGAGTTTATCGTTACCCGCCCGCATCGTTTTTGGAGACTTGAAATACCCGCGTAAAAATTTCAAGATTGCCAAAATGGTTCATTATTTTCAAAATATCGTCGTTTGCACCAAGTTTAGCAATTGGAAACATTTATTTTTGTTTGTAAAACATATTTTTGATAACTTTGAAGCAAAACCAGGCTTTTTCTGCGGCCGGCCCTACCATTCGTGAAAAATGAAAAAAATCACCTCCTCAACCATGAAAAAAAAGTAACGATAAACTCGGAATTGACTTTCATGGGCCTTACGTACGTTTACTTAATTAACTCAAAAGGAGATCATGAAATTTAAATTTATTTTAAATTAATTATACCAAATTTTGGAGCTTTTATCTGCAATTAAGGAATAATAATGTATCTACTCCACTATATTTTCGGCTTTTTAAATTTCGGTATCACCACATCCCCTCCAGGTGAAACCATACGCTCGATAATATACATGTGACACGAATAAAAAAAAATCAGACTACAGTAGAATTACACATAGTATTGGGCACACAACGCAGTGCAAATTATATTTAGGCAAACAGTCTAGGTGATATAGGTATCAGGAGACAAGGTTGTGGGCTTCGAAATGTCCCCTTAAATAACTTCAATAATACATGTTTGTGGTCATCTTGTCCGTTATCTTGAATTTGGATGTTTTAGTTGAAAACTGATTTTGGCAACAACCATTTTTGTATGCAACAGGGTCAAACTATCCTAAATACGTGTGTTGAGAACTTTAAATACGACTTGCTTCTTGCAACAGGTCGTGAGATATGGTTTTACCTTTTTGGCAGTCATATTGTCCGCAATCTTGATTCGGGGCTTTCAGTTGAAAATTGAATTTGGCAACATCCATTCTCGTAATCAGTGGGGTCCAGTTACCCTAAAAACGGGATGTTTGAAGTATGACTTAATGTTACAAGTGCCATACACTTGTTCATTGGATCCTATAGTATAGCTAGTAACTCCATAGTTTGATAATATAGGGTTGAATATATAATTATCATTTATGGCGACGCCATCTTGAATTTCTCAAAATGCCCAAGGATGCCCAGGTGGCACCCGGCAGATTCTTATTCTACACACCCTAATCTATCATTTTCAGCAAAAACATTGTGTATATACTCAACTTTACGGTCAGGGCATAATTTG
Source organism: Ophioderma brevispina (assembly GCA_023653785.1). NCBI lineage: Eukaryota > Metazoa > Echinodermata > Ophiuroidea > Amphilepidida > Ophiodermatidae > Ophioderma > Ophioderma brevispina. The sequence goes on from JAMKCH010011463.1 coordinate 20,665, forward strand.
AACCATATCCACCCGACTACTGTGTTTTGAAATGGCAGCAGTGCGTGACCTGATGTTGGTGTAATCCATGCACAGCGGGACTTTGGGAAGACTTTGCTGGCTGCTGTGCAAATCGCTTGTGGAGTCCTGTTTCACTATTTCTTAAGAAAAAACACTTATAAGGTCATTCTGCATTTGCTGGTCTAGCAAGCAGGTTAACAGGTCAGTTACACTTGTTTAATTTAATTTTAGTGCATGTTTTCTTTATCAGCTCGTTTTTAGTGTATCCTTAGTGTAAGGCCTAGATGGAAGAAATCAGTACTCATCATAGGCTACAAACCCCATTCATATCTTCATCCTGTCTGAAGAGACTTCTATTGATTATTCAGTGCTGAAAGATGAAGGAGTAACCCGCATTCCATGTACGTGAGATGCCCTGTTTCTTTACACGGTGTAATAACCCTCATTGCATCTCATGCGGAATACATGTCTCAGGGCAAAACTCATGTTCGCTATTTTGTAGGCGAACGGGCACAATTGATAACAGATAACTTTGCTGTTTGTCATAAGATGGCGCAAATGTTGACGAGCGGAATTTTGTTATAACGATTTCATTTTTTGTACCCAACTGAAGTAACACGTGTCCACGAAACCTCCTTGGCGCCCACCCGCATTTTTTTAGCTAACATCTCTTCTTTAAATAAGCGTAATTCTAACGGACTCTACTCCAACTCCTAGCGCGAGAACTATCAGACCTTTGTAACACATCTCAGTACAAAGGGTTTTGAGTGATTAAAGCGAGACTGGCACATTTTCACAAAATATGAATTTCTTCATTTGCTCTCAAATGATAGCCTAAGCCATTGGAAGACTAGAGATACATTTTAAACATAAAAATACACACTCAAACGGTATATACGTAAATGCGAGTTTAAGACATCCGATTACTTTTACGCTAACTTTTAAGTTTTTTCCATAACTTTAATATCAGCAAAGACGTATATTACATGAACATCATGACTCGTACTCATTTGATATTAAAACCACAATGGTCCAGACCGGTCAAACAAAGAACACGCCGTGGGAAACATGCATAGGCGTGCGTTTTTCTTGTGTTAAATGCCATTTCCGTCGTCTGCTGATTAATTGTCGCGCCGGGCGACATTATTAAATAAATCGTTCTGTTTAAACCCATAAGGATGCCTCAAGTTGGCTCTAATCATGTTCAGGTGAGGGCTAATGTATATAAAACTTTACAACCATGCCAAAATATCGATTTTAAAAATCTTGAGGGGGCGCACATTTTTTCAATGTGTCCAGTGTCCTCTTTAAATATGTAGCGTAGACAGCCTGGCAGGGGGCCCTTGAAACCCGGGGGGGGGGGGCCGTGTATTCACAGTGGATAAATGCCTGAACATGGACTTTCAAATTGCACCCTAAACACGTATTTTCACCGACTAAAACAAGCTAAAACATACCCTAAACAAGTTTTTTCATCTGGTTATTCTATCTAACCCCCGAACAAGTACGCAATGCATTGAATCGTAATATACTCCTAAATTATCTTACTTTGCTTTAATTCCAAGTGCCGTTACAATATTTTGGATGATTTTGACTCCTGCTTCTTATGAGATATCACATGACAATTTCAGGGTTAAAAAAACATACCCTTTTTCCAAATTTTGCGGTTTTAGACACCCTAAACGATGTACGCCTGTGCATCGCCTGTTGGAAAAAAGACAAAACCCTTTTACGCGTTTTCTTTTTCACAGCATCATATCCACCTTTGGGGGGGGGGGGGAAAATACAATTGCCCCCCCCCCCTGGCTTGAAACGTGATTTTAAAAGTGCTGCAAATGGTGCCTTAGGAGAGGGTGTAGATAAAGATTATGCCGGGGGTCCCCCAAATTTTAAAATTGATCCAGTCATGTGGCAAACTATCAATCAGGTTATTTGTCAAACCAAAAGGATTCCAAAAGGTATAGTTTTGTACTATCCTGCATCTCAGTTTTGGAGGTATAGCTAACACGGACAAATCACTAAAAAAGGGTAATTTTCAGTTGTACAGTTTAATGTTAAGTTACAAAATCGATTTGAAATAACATTGTGCAATTCTTGATGGTGCTCATAGTATTAAAAATAAGAATGTTTTGAGTGTTTTTAAATGCTTGCTTAACCAAGGAAGGGTAAACAAAGTCAAGCCCCACTGAATGCAATGGACGCTGACCTTTGGGGCCCCCTACATTGGTAACCATAGCAGCGCGGAGCGGAAGCCAACCCCCCATAGGCCTTCGCGCACAAAGCATAATTATTATCGACTGGAAAATGCGAGTTGACTCCATTTCTTTGTTCGTCGCCGTGAAGGTAGCTTCCGGTCAAGTGTACACAAAACATAGCCTACGCTACAGAGTACACGGTCACGAACGGTACGCGAACTCAATGTTAAAGGGACATAATGACATGAAAAAAATAAATAATGAAAAGGACCCTTACTGAATCACTTCCACGAGTTTGAAAACAATTTGGATGTTTACATTCTGTAAAAACAGTAAAAACAGGAAGAGTTCCGGGGGAGAGGTGGAGTTTTTTTTTTATGATGAAATGTTCAAAAAGTAAAAAAATGACCATTTTAGGGGGTTAGGTCCACTTTTAACAAAAAAAAGTTCCCCCCAACCCTCCCCCAAAATAAATCCTGCGTACGGCCCTGCTGTTGGCGGTCTCAAGATGTTCCATCATCCATCAGTGGTTAATGGTCTTAAGATTGCTTGGGTGCAACGTCTTTTAGATGACAACAATAATGAAAAATCGAAGTGCTTTTACAATTTTTGATCTTAAACATCTCGGTGGTAATCTTATTGGGTCCTGAGATTTGTATTAAATCTATAGTTAATTGTTTTAATGCTTGGGCTCATGTGGTGTATGATTCTGATTATTCAAACTTCCGTCACCAAATATTATGGAATAATTCTGCTATTAGAATTACACAACAGTGGTTTAAATATTTTAATGATATCTTGTTAGAGGACGGTACGATTATGTCGTACGCTGCTTTTATAGCAAAATACCAGTTAAAATCCAATTTTATATGAATATGTTTCGTTAATCTATGTAATTCCATTCAGTTGGAAAAGAAATGTCAAGGCGGTGGATGAGGATGCTGTTAGTGATAATCCCAATATCGAGATGCTTTTTAATAAAGTTTGTAGGTTGATACACAGTATCTGTGTTCAAAAAATTATGAAAACTCTCATTTCTGAACTTAACTGGTCATTGTTGTTGTTTTTTTTGTGAGCCACTATCAGCGATTTCTTCAAAATGTAAACAAATCGCGCCCCCTATTTTCATCGAAGTCCATTTTTTTGCACTGATGTATTGGAAATTGTTGTAGTAAACACCACTGAAAGTGGCTAAGCGTAACACGTCGTATTTATCAAGAAATGGTGGTTTTTATGCTTTATTTACTAATAAAAGCCGGAATCCGACTTTTTTGGGTTTAGAAACAGTCATAAATGGCATCATCAAGACCGCTTTAAAATGCTTAAAGTCTGTTTTTTTCACAGAGAACTAAAATAAAAGTTGTTGATATGACCTAACACTAGCAATTTAGAGACAAAATGGGCATTTTGAATTGGAAAAAAAATGATTAATAGTGGCTTTAATGACATAAATCTTGATTGGGTTGAAATATATTCCATATCGTTGCAGTCATCCTTATCCACCAGATTGCAATATTTCCAATTTAAGGTTTTGCATAGATTTCTATGGGTTTTATTGATTTTCAAGGTGTACTTTCTGCAACAGGGAAGTTGAAGACCTTGTGCACCTCTTTGGGAAGGTCATTTTACTACTGCTTTTTGGAAATCTTCTCAATCTAGAATTTAAAATAATACTACTAATCTTACTATGGAGGATTGTTTTGTTGGGTATTTTGGATGTTCACATCCGCAAGTTTAACTTTGTTTGTCCTTCATGCTAAATATCCTATTTATAATTCTAGGTGCAATAATGTAAAACCTGATATCATTACTTTATTAATATGCTAAAAGCGTGTAAGAACAGCAAGAAGTATATTGCTTTAAAGAATAAAAATATTACAACAGATGGAACAATATCAATCTTTAAATGTATTTTTTTTTGGTATTTATTCTATTATACATGTATTATGCTTTTTTTGTCATATATAATTGACTTTGTAATTTTATGATATATCTTTTTATGATGCAATAAATGGAAGGGCCATCTGGCTCTACGAAAAAAAATGCACATAGGATTGGACACTAAAAGCAGTCCAAATTATATTTAGGCAGGGAAGGTGTGAAAATTCCCACCTTCCCTGATTTAGGCTAACAGTCCAGTTGATATAGGCATCTCAAGTTGCTGTGGAATGTCGGGGAGACAAAGGCAGTGGGCTATAAATGGTTGTCCTTTACATAATTGTTTATTACTGTTGATCACCAAACTTAAAGGTGAAACGAGAGATTTTGAGCATCCATGTGAGGTGTTCAAGGTGGTGCTTCCATATAGATTGAAAAACTCAAAAGATTTCTACATTGTATTTTGGTACATAAATGTCTTCAAAAGTTCTAACAAAAGGGATTTTTATATGGGTATATTTCTCAAGTATTAAAACATAGGCTGAATGTTCTATTTGTCCTATATGAAAATAGGGGGAAGAAATTTCACATTTTTACCAAAAATATTTCTCAGCTTAGTCCTTTCAGATGGGGATATTTTTGATAGAAGCCTTTACAACCAGGGCAGAAATCAGAATTTTCAGATGTTGTAGGGACACCTGTGATTGCGAAATCTCTCGTTGCACCTTTAAAATACTTGTTTGACCACCAATTGTTTATGGTCAAGGTTTTAACTATTGGATGAAGATTGATAAAATCATTCTTTTGGAGCTTGTTCTTTTAATTACCCTTATTGGCTCTTTGAATGGGTCACCTTCAATGAAAACGGCCTTCACACAGCGTAAAAACTGAATTCAATCAGTTAAATACGGTTTCAATGCACTATGTCACTACCCAAGCTTTTTACCTTGCAACATCATTAAATAAAAGACAAATCGCTTTTGGAGTGCTTTACTATTTTACGAAAAATTACACAATTAATAGGCCCTGGTCTGCGCCGTTTGGCGGTCTAGCTAAAAAGGTTAACGGTAAGTCAGATACACATTTTTAATTGAGTGAAATAATTTTAAAAATATTTAAATTGATCAGCTCGCCTTTTGGTGTATTCATTATTGTAAGGCGAGAGGAGGAAGTCTACTCAAATCTGAAATCATCATGTACGCCTATAAAACCCCATTCAACTCTACCCATGGCTGTGCTTCCCCTTCTATCATTTTTCGTGCTGGGGTAGCATATATAGATGGAGCTGAGTAACCCACCTTTCCAGTAGCATAGATGGAGGGGATGAGTAACCCACATATTCAATGTACATGAATGTTACATGTGAGATGCCCTGTTACTTTACGTGTGATACCCTCAGCGCATCTCATGGCGGAATACATGTCGCAGGGCAAAACTCATGTTCGAAATTTGTAACGCGAATGGCAACATTTGATAACAGATAACTGAGCTGTTGTCAATTAGATGGGCGCGCAATATTTGCTATATGTTCTTAACCCGCATTGAAATTAAGCATGTGTTCACGAAACCACCTGGGCGTTCACCAGATTTATAAACTTACCTCACGGACTCTTTACTACGAGATGAAAAGTAATTGAACTCTCATATCAAGCCGATCTGAAGTATGAATTAGGCTGATTGATAGCTGATTTAAACATCTTTTATGTGCTACAGCACTGGGGATAATTTACTTCCTTCACTAAAATTTCAAAAAATATTATGTAATCAGAAAAAACTTTTATTAAAAAAAAAAAAAAAAAAAAAAATATTTAGAACAAAAATGACTATAAAACGTTCACCAATTTACCTCCAGAATGTCAGTGACCAAATATATACACGTAAACTGAAGAGGAACAATAGAGCAATGAATTCCACATCAAACCTAACGTTTCCGCTTTTTTTCTCATCGAGACAGTGGCGTAGCCAGGTGGGGGGCAAAGGAGGGGGGGGGGGAAGAGTGCCCCTCCCTCTGAAAAAAAATCTTACGGGAAATCGGGAATAAAACCCGGATTATTCATGTAACATCAGCCCCTTTTCGGATTGTTTTACCCTGCCACCGGGAAATTTTGCTTGTGATCGGGGAATTTTTTGCACCTACCGGGAAAATTACCCCTGGAACCAGCGGGTGGCTTACGCGCCGCATCGGGTATGCGGGTCCATTGGTTTAATGCCCACACGTGGACAAGATTTGAAGCTATCTCAGGTGTTCTACTTCCCCGTATTGAGCTTAGTATCTGTTTCATAACATAAGGGCAACCATACTCACCTCGCTCAGGTTTTTCAAAATTGTCGGGCGCTGAAATACCATTGCTTTTCTTGGTAAATTGAATATAGAAATAGGGTTTTTTTTTTGTAAAGACAATAACTTGTGGATTTAGGTTATGCGCATATTAGGTCAGCCGTGAAATGGGCTTTTCTTTCATGAATTTGTCCCTTACATTTTTGCTTTTCGAAAAAAAATTATTAATATATGGTCAAAGTTAATGGAAACACACAGTAGAATCTCAAGATTTCCTTTTATCGCGAAACGAAAAGAACTCGCAAGGACACAGCCTTCGCAATCTGTTCAAATGCGTGCACAATAACAATTGACCAGATGTTAAAAGAATTGTGAAGTTGTGTTCCGGGCGATTAGAGTATCATTAGCCCCATTGTCCGCTTTGAGCATGCTGAGGTTATGTATATCCAGGTGTCATGATATTCTAGAAATACATTGAGTTGACTTTTATTCATTTTTACATAATGTTGCACCCCCTTCCATTGGGGACCAAGCTTTCCTGGTTAACAATAATATTTCTTGTTTTAATTTTAGTTGAAGGAAATGAAGTATGCCCTAGGTTCTGGAGCACGAATACTGGAATTAAAAAAGCCAAACCTTGGCTCATGTACCATAGCCAAATAGCTCACGGTTGTAGGAGTTCTGATAATCCATGGTCATGATATTTAGTTAACGAAAATAGGTGCACCTTGTATTCATTTCAAGAAAATGTTTTTATTGGGGAAACAGGCAATTATGCGATTTTAATCCAGTTATTATGAATATACACTTGGTTTGCCCTCCTAATGGGGTATACGAAACATCAGCGTAGAAGTTCATCTCCCGTAGTCATTTAGACAAGTAGATTGCAGGACCATTGGTGTCGTTAAATACGAATCTGGGCAATCATTTAATAACAAGCTGAATTTGACCATATGACCGCCATCTTGATGTGAAGTTAGTGAGTTAACCAAAAAATGCAGATGGGTGCTAGCACCACAAGATATAACACCTATGGAAGTGGAATCTATTCTGTTCTTGATTAGGATTGATGACAGCATTATGCATATCATAGTTTTTGGCGGCCAGTTGGACCCGCATCTTGGATTATCAGGTAACCCATGGTAAGTTTATTTTGTAAGTGACTGCCATACATTGAATTTGAGCTGTTTTTAACTCTTGCGGGATGAAAATAGGGGTATTGTAGTCAATTTTGGGACCTCATATTGTGTTCAAAATACCGATTATAATGGAATTTCTGTATTTTGGTGGCCATCTGGATTTCACACTCTAAAACCGTTTTGAAAAAATTCCAAGCTATTTTCCCAAAATCACAATGAATCAAGAGGCCAATTTGCTTTTACCAGAAAAAAACACGAAATTACATAGTAGGTACACTAATAAATTAAAAGGGACCCTTACTGAAATAACTTGCACAAATTTGAAACATTTGTGGAGTTACATTATGTAAAAAACAGTAAAACAGCAAGAGTTCGTGCAGTTAGTGTGGCATTCCTGACACGACCAAAAAAATAGGGGTTGACATCCCCTGCAGGAATTTACATTGTACAGTATCAAGCATGTTTTTGGAACACAATTCACGGCAGTTTAGACCGGATGTAGGACATTGCACCGCGATTTTGTAATTAAAGATGCTCTGACAAGTGAAAGGGGGATTAGCCGGGATTAGAACATATAAAATTAGCACATGGTCTGTGACCTAATGACTGAAGCTTTTCAAGTTTATAAACTGCTGCAGTAGTAGTAATGTCAGCATCCTTGGGTGAGAAGTGAAGCTTACAAAGAAACAATATTAAAAATTCAAAAATTTACCTTTTTTATTATTAAATATGCTACACCCAAATTGTTTTCAAAACTTCAAGTGATTCAGTAAGGGAAATTTCATATGTCTTTTTTCATGCCTTTGTCTCCCTTTAAATATCATGAAGCAGCGTTACGTTTTCTTAATTAGAGACACCAAATATGTATGTTCGCTGTGCCAGAGTCTAGCCACCACGGTTAGTCGAAATACGGTGTTTACTCTAGGAGATGAATCTTAATTAAGGGAAGAGGCCTCTGATCTGATTTGTAATCATTTAGAAATGGATCCCCAAGAAGATAATCCTATGACTGGATAATCCGTATCGAATGCTTATTTAGTAGTAGCAGGTTTGGAAATTTAAATAGGGTACAGTTCAAACAAACCCTTTCAGTTATCTGAACAAAGGATTCTGACACAACGAATTGATAAAGAGTTCCGTGGTGTATCTGCAGTGCTCAAAAAGTTATAGGTGAGAACAAGGGGGTGATGATGTGATTTGAAACGCATTCAAAACAACCAGTCGTCGTGCTGGGCGCGACATTTGAATATTGCACCGGAATAATTATCAGTTGGGTGCTTGTACAACACATATGTCTCAATCGATACAAACAATCGCCAAAATATCAGTTGTTGGATGTTTGGGGTTGCTATGGGTGGTTAAATTTTGTCTTACCATGGCCACACAACGAATGGAAATGACACATCAGTCGTCTGATTAATAATAATAAACCGCCTCAATGAATAAATCTTTTCACCTAAGCGCGCCATTGCATTATGAGAAAAAAGAGTTCTGAGCACAATGTCAGGTACACTATTAACCCTGGCAACCCGATAACCACTTCCATTACGTGGTAGTCACTACCGATTTATTGTATATGCAAAGCGGCAACACCCACAGTATGTGGAAGAAGCGGAGGCAGCCATTGCTTTATATTCTTGGTACGCAGGTTTCTTTGTGGTGGACAAAACATGCGAGACGGTGAATTAAAGATTACGTAACGTTTTGCCTCCTCTACTTATAGAACCTGTGGGTGGAAGATACCTTTCTGAGATTTCCAAAGGGACTATGTCTTAAGGTTCCATGCGAAATGCAAATAGAGATTGAATGGGGTTTGTGTTAAGTCTACAAGTGAGAAAAGAAAGCATTCAATATTTGGGTGGTGAGGACATCATTAGTTGCAACTATTGTTTTTCAGAGAATAGAAAAAATTCCAGGTGACTGGGTGAATCTATATGACACTGACTGAAAAATCAAGGTTTCACTAATGATGTCACTGGTAGTGTATTCTTTTTATTGGCCCTGTTTATTGGAATGGTAATGCCCCGTAATAAAAGATTTGGGAGTAGTTTATCATTTTTTTTTTTTTTTTCAAATTCTGGGCCATTTAAAGCTAGCAATAGCACTCGATTGGGCTTAAATAAAGAAAACAGGCAGAAAGGATATTCTCTCCTCTTTGAGATGCTTTTCCCCATATTTGATACAATCGTGTATTTTTGTGGTAATGGCGTACAGGTAGTAATTGTTGAATGCTACAATTTACAAGGACAAATCAAAAGCAAACAGTTTAAGTGTCCTTGTAAATAGAAAAGAATTTGCCTTAATTTGGAAATTATATTTTCATCTTACCTGATCGTAGTCGATATCATTAGCCAAACCAAAAGGAGAGAGTAATCCGATATCACAATAAGCTTCAATATTGGTCAACGGGTTCATTCATTACTGTTTATTTAATTTCAAACAATAAAGAGCAAAATGTTTGATTGTCCGGTTTAAAATAGCAAGAAGAAATGTCATGACTGCAAATCAAGACTTTGATGAATCGTAATCGACAGAATTACAATAAGATGTTCAAAAATAAGCTTGTATTGAGTCACCAGTTCTTTCACAATTGTTTTATTTCTTTCATTTGTACACCCGAGGGTCCTTGTCAAAGTGCCCTGTATTGTTTACCATGAATAGTTATATTTTCCAAAAGAGTCCAGAGTCTGTAATATTCATAGGGTTAAATAACGTCTCTTGAACCACTGTCGTAAATATAACGACAGTGAAACAAAAGAAGCACAATGGTAATGATGAATAGAAAGAGGGCTTAGACGGATAATAAAAGGTGAAGGTTCGCCTGAAATTCATTACACTTCTGCAAGCATTTCTCTGCACGCTTGGTTGGTTCTCGAGGGCAGGGTTTTCAAGTTAACATTATGACCTCTCTTGCACGAGCCTATAAACCTTGTAGAAATATTTCTAACCGTAAATGCCACTGCATTTACGGTGAGAAGTCCAAATGTACAAGAAATGGGCGGAAAGTGTTAAACCAAAACAGGACCGGTTAATCTGTTAAGCATACTCATGTGAAAAGTGTTAATCGATCAGGAAAGCTTAATTAAAATCTTGCAAAGTACAGTCGACTGGCGAGAAATAAACTATCCAAAGCTATCCATCGTCAAACTTTTCTGCAACGCAAACCCACTGTGACGCCAAACCCGTCCAAATTACAATTGGGTCGGTCTTCTATTCGTCAACTGGCGAGTGACGGATAGAGTCTCAATCAATTATAAAAATATCAACAACATTCCTTTTTAAGCATTATATATCCCAAAACCGTGCTCTTAATTGCATGTTTTTGCACTTTTTACAAAAATCCCGGGCGGACCTCCCTCTCTTGCCTTGTTTTTAGGGGGAAATTGCCAGATTTTATAACAAGAAAAAAACGCTACCCCTTTGTGGCGGTGATGTAAGCACAGGTGCGCAGGATATATAGTCCTCCGGGCTCACAGTCCGGGAACGAATGAGGAAAAGCAATAGAGTAGAGCAATGGATTCAATTGACTCTTCACGCATATTAGTTTCACGCGTTATTCCGTTATCGTCTTTATGAGAGTTGAACAAGAAAACTCGTAAAAAAGGGGCTCTGTGTTTTTCCAAAGGGCGATACATTGTATTAATATTTGGTATCCTGGATTTTAATGGCAAAAGTAGGTTGTTACAGTCTAGATTCATTCCACCTATCGTCACCGCAGGACAAGTTTTGGACAGGCGTCGATTAGTGGGAGAGGAGGCCAGAATAGGCAGAATATGTGACACGATTTACCTGAACTTCATGCTTCCGAACAAGATATCTCGCCCTTTCATGTATTTGATAGAACGGGTTTAAAAAGACTTTTTGTCCCTCGTATCCAAAACACGGGCGCTCAAGCCCTCAATTAGTCAGTTAAAGCTTCACCTCACCTGTTTTACATGAATACTATTAAACAAATAAGATTGTCAAAAATGTTTTTGAGCGTAATTGTATAGCTATATGCGTTACGTAAATTTGAATGAACTTCGTTAGCACACATTGATTTTTCTGGGTTAGCGGACTACAAGTGTCAAAGATTTAGGCGTCGTGGATTATTTTAATTTCCATCCATGCACATCCCCTCATTAAATGCCATACCTTCGGAAAAGTATAGAGGTGACACGATGGGATGAATCTACTATAACAGGGGTTCACATAAATATTTCTATCGTGATTTTCCACTCCAATGATTTCCTAGAGATTTTCTTCAATAAAGCTCCCTTTTCCAGTCAACGGACCGGCCGAGGAGCGTGTTTTTTTTGGAAGAGTGGACTTGGTATGAATCGACTTGGAATTTAAAAGAGGAATAGACCCTTTGCAATACGACGTCAACTTGGCGATTAACATAATATCTCCCTTGGCGCCTAAACGGTGGAAATACCAAGAGATATTATAATACATCAACCAGTGGCGTAAAATTCTTTTTGACTTGGGGGGAGGGGTTGACGAAAATTTATGAATGAAACGGGGTTTTTGCCTGGAAAAGATTACTCTCACATGTGCCCGCGCGAAGGCCGCGCAAAAAAAGTTGCCATTTAGAAAGATAAATCCTTAAAGCTAATTGATTTAATTAGAACAAAATGGCGCCGAACAGCGAGCGGAATAATACCAATTTTTTAAACTATTATGGTAAATATGAGGTTCAGTTTGCAGTCAAAAAAACAAGCCGTTCTGATTTTATTATTGAACAGGACATCAACATTGGGGGGATGATCCCATTGACCAATCCCCCTCATCAAAATTGATGGGGGATAATATCCCCCATCCCCCCGGTATTTACGCCTAGTGACATCACACTGCACAATTTGAGCATCTCTGGAATTTAATCAAGGTGGTGGATTGTAGTCATGTTATGTGGCTCTCTTGCCCTACCAGCAAGGATGCCTACTACATAGGGTCTGTAAGGATGACGCGTTTGATTGTTACGAGGGCGGACAGAGGGAAACTGTTATGACTTAATGACCATGGTCGATTACACACTATTAGAATGGGAGTTGGTGGGATCAAGGAATTTAACTCACACCATTTTTAACAACATGTTTTATAGGACCCAGCAAAGTAATAAAAGGATTTTTCATGTCCCTTCAAATATTTCAATACGGACCAAAACAATCTCGGTGTAACATCGTTTTGGTGATTTGAGTTCATTTCCATAATAAATGCGTTTTCAACTTGAACGAGGACCAGTTGCGGAAGCTTATTTAAAATTAAAGGACCAAGACAATGAGAACCACACCTGGGGGGGTAGTTATCTTTGTTGCACAAAATCATGATCTTCTTTTAGTGAGCCATGTGGAACTTTAGTTTTTGTGAAAAATTGCATATACATATCTTGGCAACCAAGGTTTGTCTAAATCAAAAATTGTATGAGGATTCCAAAAAATCATGGGTTTTGTCATTTTTTAAAATGTGTTCTGGGATGAATTTAGGGGGGAGAAGGTTACACTGGTTTATAGGGGGCCCAAAAATCTAAAAGGGGACATGAATGGTTTAAGTTTTACCATCATGTTCAGTACCTGTCAAGGATTACAGAAAGGTTATAGTTCCTACTGAGTGTTTATAGTACATAGAGTACAAGGTAAAATGGGTTCAAGGTCACTCTGGGGGTAAAATTTTCAGATTCATCGGTTGTTCTAAAAAGGTCCAATAATTTCATCTTACTGTAGCAGAAGCCGAAAATATAAAGTCGCGTTGTCCAGTGACCGTTTTTGATATAAATAAGAGGGCAATATGGCCATGGTCCACAGTCTATATGGGGACCCGCACCAGTCATGTCTTAAAATTCTCACTTTGAAAGTGAACACAGAATCTAATATACATTTTCTTATTTTATTATGACCCAATGAACGTTTTAAAATCATTTCACCAAAACGGACCATTTCTTAATAATGACCTTGAACTTTTCTTGAGCCTATTGTACTAAAACAAGAGGTCCGTAATAGGGCAAACATACCGTTTTAAAACCTTATGATCATCCGAACAGATTGGTATAAATTTTAAAACAATTGAACACAAACTTAAGTGTTTACCCTCGGTACAAATTATTTCGCCCCCTTATAAATTATAAAACCCCCAAGAACACAGTTTTAAAAATGACATCCCATGATTTTTTATGTTTTCCCCCATAAAAAGAAAAAACAATTTCCCCCCTCCCTGAAATTCTGTATTGGAAAACTTGGTTGTCAGATTGTATATGAAAAAACTAATAACCACAACTCCATTATTTCCTCAGTACGATAGGAATCCACTGATGAATATCGCCCAATTCATACTTGAAGGCTGGAACGCAACCACTGATCTCTATACAATGGATGGAAACCTGGGCTTCGTAATTGAGGCACTGACGGCCAGATTGGTCATCAAATAGAGCCCAAGCAGGTGGTAAGAGGCGGTCATTTATTTTTTTTTTGTTTTTTTTTTTTACAAATGTGTTTCCATTGAAATGGGGAAAGCGACATAACAGACTACAGGATTAATCAAGCAATTCATTAGCTCATGTAATTGCGCGTATGGGGGGATGGTCTGCTCTAAAACGGGCACCCGGAATACAACTTCTGTAAACAGTGTCTATGGAATCTTGTGTTCGGTATGCCAGAGTCCGCCCGTTGCTCCATCAATCTAATATACCAATTACCACTGGATCTCTATACAATGGATTGGAAACCTGGGCTTCGTAATGAAGCACTTTGATGGCCAATGGTCATCCACAAAAGAGCCCAAGCAAGGTGGTAAAGAGCCGGTCATTTATACAAAATTGTTCCATTGAAATGTGGATAAGCCGACATAACAGAAAAAGAATCAAGCCAATCAAGTGAGCTCATTCTTGTATTTGCGGTATGGGATGGCATGTCTCTTAAAAGGGCACCATATACCGTTCTGTTAAACAGGCTGTCTCTGGAATGGTATTGTGTTCGGGTAGCCAAGATGCCCCCCACCGTTGCTCATTCCATATGAATTAGACACTTAATGTTGTGTATGGCCAAACATACATTGGTATAGGATCAGTGACAATTACTGTTGTGTTAGCCAATCCATTGTATAGAGATCGTGACCAATTACTGTGTGTAGCCAAATCCATGTTTATTTAGAGAATCAGGACCGCAACTCATACAATTGAATCTTGTACCATTCTTCCTCCTGTGAGGGTTCTAAACATCGTTGGTGTTTGGTTTGTCTCTCCCTCTAACACTTTATTCATTAACTGCCACCGTGGAGTCGTTCAACGTCATCATTCTTTTTATACAACTTTTCTAAACTTTTGGATTGATAGAAACCTTTTTTTGTTGTTTTGGTTATTAGCATATGTAATACATTCTTTCTTTTTATGGACAGGATTTTATCGAATATTCAACATGAACGGCCTTGTGTGTGGTGTTGGCGGTGGTAGTAGGTCTTGCCAATGGCGCGGCCATTAGAGAGACAAGGCAATGTAAGATACTCCGACAGAGTTTGAGTATGAACGAAGGTGCGAGTGTGAGGGTTGTATGTTATGGTGGTATTTTAGCACAAAAAGTCCGCTCTAGTGCGCTCTAGGTGCGCTCTAGGTGCACTCAAGGTGCGCTCGGGGTGCGCTTGGGTGCGCTCGGGTGCGATAGTGCGCTCGTGGTGTGCGTTTCAGGTGCGCTTGGAGTGCGTCGGGTTTACGCACTAGATTCTTGTCTACCACAAAAAATAAAACAATATAACTGCATTATAGTATTGACGTTTATTCCGTAAAAGAGTAGAAAAGAGAATTTTCTAGTTTAGTACGTTCGCATCAACCCAAGCACACCCGGACTCCGAGCGCAACTGGAGCGGACGTTTTGTGCTAAATACCACCATATATGTCCTATACAGGCGTATCAATAAACTCAACAAAACTTCTCCACAATTTTTTGTGGTAATTGGTGTAAAAATTACAACAAAAATAATTGCATTGGTCTGTTTTAAAGCCACAAAATCCCCTCTTTCCAATGATAGGTAATTGTTCATGTGCGGTCATGGATAACCGGTAAGCTTGTTTATTGCACAATGGACAAAGGAGCTTTGGACCAAGTTTCAGTAATGCCTAACAACAATCCTATTCAATTTGCGCTCTCTTCTCACTTCATCATGCAAAAAGACTCTTATTTGCACCCTTGAGCACATATAACATTTATTTTTGGGTCGTCTTGGGTCAATCATGCAAAGTCAAGACCAATATTAATTTTTGGCTGTTGTGTATTTCCATGTGCCTTTCACAATTCATTCCATGAGTAAAAGTGTTATGTTTTGAATTAACATTTATTCTTTATATTTGCTGGGAACGCGATAGTTTTGGGTACAAATGCCAAAGATTACACATTTGTCCAATGGCTTTGATAGTTTTTTGATAGATGTACTCCTCGGGGTGGCGTAATTCCGAAAGCCATGTTTCTCCTGGACACAAATCTTTACACTCCATCTAAGACTTCCAAAGCAATGTTTTTTTGTGGTGGCGGTGGTGTTGTGTGGTGTGTGTGTGTGTGGGGGGGGGGGGGGTAGGGGCTGGTCGTTATGGTGGTGCACTTAATAGCCTTACTTCTCCTGAAAATAGTGTAGTCTCTATGACAATTAAATAGCCTACACATTGATGTCAGAAGTAGTATGTGAAATTTATGATTTCATGAAAGGTAATCTGCAAGCAATATGTGGTTTAGCAAATTAAATATTCTTTCTATTTTCTTTTGTTTAGGTGGCAAAGTGCCGACGATTGGACCTGTGGTCCTGCTGACATCCCCCGTTTTCTGTGGCAACCCATAACAAGATGGTAAGATTTTTAATCAATTAATTTACCTCGCTGTCATAAATTAAGTTGTCGCCTACAAATACCTTGTATGTGTTCACTTATTTTTAATTCATAATAAAAAATAAACGTTTACATTGCAATGGCCAATTGTCGTAATACACTTTAAAAAAGAATAAGACCGTGCATAGCTTTACTTGTGACTTAATTAACATTTTAATACTTGTAAATGTTTTTTTATTTACTGACTTGGCCAAGCCCAGGCCTTATGTTTTAAAATGCTTCGAACCCATTCGTTCCACTATAGGTGAATGCGTTGGTGACAACGTATTTTGCACTTTAGCTACCCTATTTTACATCGTCTTACCTATAATATAAAAGTTCGTTGCCAGAGTGTCCCATCCCAGACGACTCCATGTAATTTTGGTGGGGAAGGACGTGGAAGGGGTCGCCACTCTTGGATTTCTAAGCAATAGTAACAGGGTGCACGGCATGGGCCTATGTGTGTCACTAGTATTTAATCATATTAAGGTGCAACGGACGTTTCAAGCTCATATTTTCTGTCATATGTAACGATCCATATAACAGATGTAGATCAGACACTCGATGGATTTCTTACCTTGTAGTTTTTGCCTAAGAAATGTCTTGAAGTCCAAAATAAAACTAAAGAATTTGATTGGGGGGGGGGGGGGGGGGCGTAATTTCCAATATGAAACATAGGCCGAATTTCTTTTTGCTCCAATAGAAATTAGACATTTAAAACAAGGATAGCGATAAAGGTTTATCTTCTAGATAAACTAACTTTGTCAAGAGAAAAGCCGATCTGGTTAGAAATGGTCCCTTCAATATGTTGAGAAGATTTCTATTGAATGGTTAAGCCGTGTCTAATTGTATTTTAGTAGGCAGGTTTGGATATTTAAGTAGGTTCAGTTCAAATAAAACCCTTTCACACGTAATCTGACCCCGGATTCTGAAACCCCGAAGTAAAGATATTGATACAGTGTGTGTTATCAGCGTCGTAGCCACTACCGAATGCTTGTACGCAGGCTAAGTTTTAGCCAGAAGATATCCTATTTTAGGCATTTCTTATATAGGTTTGTCTTAGGCATCATTAGCACTCGAGTGGTATAAAGGAAACAAGGCAGAAAATTCCTTTTTTATACGTTTCTCCCTCAATTGTATTTTTAAATCCCGTATCGTATTCAGTGATCTGGCGTATGGGTAGCATGGTTACCAGTTTAAAGGTAGTAAAAGCAACGTGTTTAACTAATGGTCTTTTTGAACCATTTCCATGATTTAATTCACTAGTTGTTTAGTCGTTGTCGACATACCTGGATTAGCTAAACAGAAGATGGTTATCCGACCAATCACAATACGCTTTTGTATTGAGTCACCTGAAGATTTCCATGACTTTGATTCACTATCTTGGCTGATCCGGGACGATATACATGTATTAGCTAACCATCAGATGGTAATCCGACAATCACAAAAGCTTGTGTATTGGCCCTGAATGATGTCCATGACTTTGTGCTGATTCGTGTGGATACATCAAGGGGGTGAACACGCATTCAAAACCAGTCGTCCGTGCGGGCGCTGACATTTTTGAATATTGCACGGGAATAATAATTATCAGTTTGGGTGCTTGTAATTTGTATACACACATAATGTCAATTCGATACAAAACATCGCCAAAATATCAGTGGTTGGATGTGGGTGCTATTGGGTGGATCAAATTTTGTCCTACCAATTGCCACACAACGAATGAAATGACACATCAGTCGTCTTGATTAAATAAACCGCCTCAATGACTTACATATTTTCAACTCCTAAGCGCGAATTGCATATGAGAAAAGAGTATCTAGCACAATGATTATAGGTAAACTATTATTACAACTGGCACTCGAACACTTACATAATTTGTTATACTAGTCGATAGTGGATATGCAAAGGGGCACCCACAGTATGTGGAAGAAGAAGCGGAGGCAGCCATGCTTCTATTGTTGGTACTCTATGTTTCTTGGTCGGCCAAACATGCGAGATGAGACGGTATATTTCTAAGATTACGTAGCCGTTTGCCTCTCTATCTAATAGAAACCTCTTTGGGATAAATGTATTATCTAAACCAGCGATGGTCATGGTATCTCGACAATCACAATAAGCTTTGGTATTGAGTCACCTGAAAATTTCAAAGGAATTTGAATCAATATCGTGGCTGATTTCGTTGTCGATTATACATGTATTATCTAAACCAGCGATGGTAATCCGGACAATCACAATAAGCTTTTTTGCATGGAGTCACCTTTCTTCATCGGTTGATTCACAATAAAGGGGCAATGTTTCGATTGTCCCTGTTAAAATAGGGAGAAGAAATTGCATAACTTAGCGTCAATACCAGGGGGTGAAACCCATTCAAAACCAGGTTCGTCCGTGCTGGGCGCTGACATTTGAATATTGCACGGAATAATTATGTATTAGTTGGGTGCTTGTATACACACATAATGCCAATTCGATACAAACAATCCGGGCCAAATCTCAGTTGTTGGATGTGGGTGCTAATTGGGTGGTTAAATTTTGTCCTACCCAGGCCACACAACGAAGGAAATGACAACGTCAGTCGTCTTGATTTAAAATAAAACCGCCTCAATTTAAATACATCTTTTTCACCTAAGACAGCGCATTGGCATTATGAGAAAAAAGAGTATCTGAGCACAAATGATCCAGGTACACTAAGATTACACCTGGCCCAACTCAACAAATACATCAATTTGTATCACTACGTTAGGGTATATGCAAAGCCGAGGGTACCAACAGTATGTTGAAGAAGCGGAGGCAGCCATTGCTTTCTATTGTTGGCACTCTAGGTTTTCTTTGTCGGCAAAACATGCGAGACGATGAATTTCTAAGATTACGGAACTTGCCTCTCTATCTATATAGAACATCTTTGGTCACTACTTTGGCTGACTCGTAATCGACAAGGAGAAGCTACAAAGTAGCATGGCAATCTGTTTCACAATAGCTGTTATATTGAGTCTTTCCTATTGCTTATTTCTTTCATTGGCTACCAACTGAGGCCGAGGTGTTTCTAGAATTTTCCTTTAATTTAAAAAAAAAATTTATTGTTTAAAAATTGAATATCATCAGAACCGTTATGTCTCGGAGGGGTGTCCCAGAGGACCCACTTTCGGGAAAAAATAAACGGTGGTCGTGATGCAATTCATAAGTTTAGAAGATAACGGTCTAATGACCGTTTTCGTAACTATTAATGGACAGTTGAACAAACGAAAGAACAATTGATAATGATGAAACGGCTAGACGTATATGTACAGAAGGTGGTGGGTGCGAGGGGCGCACGTTGCATTTATTTTTGCCATTATTGTGTATATGGACGAGTGTTAATTTCAATCAGCTCTGACCGACGGCTGAGAATTTCATTATTACACTATCGTACGGCAGGGTAAGTTGGGTAACTTGCCGAAGTAGGCCTAATGGGTTATATCCCAGTAGTTATGCATAGAGGGATCCATACTCCAGCGTACGATTGACTGGAATTTATTTGTCAAATGACTACACGCAGGTAGGATGATACGATTAATTGTTCGGTGACTCAATCGTGCTAAGGTTGAGAAAGCTTTAAATAACAATTTTAGTTATGTTTGTATTCAGCAACCCCTTGAGTCCCTACAGGGGCGTTCCCAGAACATTTTATGAGGGTGTTTAGTCTGGGCGGTTTTATCAATTTATGACTCGAGACCAAAATATTTTGTTCATCACTCGTTCAAAAATTATGAAGAGCGGGGGGGGGGGGGGTGGCTCGTCCACCTTCACCGCACCGCCGCCTGTCCATCCTTCTGCCAAAATTCCCTATGCAAAAAACAAATAAAAGAGGGAGCGCAAACAATCAGCCCCTCAAAACTGTCAATTTGCCCACACAATACCGATCTCGCCGACAAGGTCAAAATTTGCCAAAGAAATTTTGTAAAGGGGGTGTCACACCCCCTCTAGCGACGGCCCTGACCCCAACCCAACCCCTAACATTAACGCTAACCAACACATAGTGCAGGTTAAGAGTTGTAAGCCCAAACCCTATTTCTAAAACTAAACCCTACCGTACTAACACTAAGCTTAATCGAACCTTCACCATAACCTTGATCCATAAACGTTCTTTCCTAATCAATAAAAGCAAGATATCTAAATGAGGATAGGACACCCCACCCACCTTTTATACGGCAAATGATGTAACGCTTATACGTCAGATATTTACCTACCAGAGCAGTTGGAGTGATTCCCCGTAGCAAGCACAACGGGGACCTACTAGGGGGCTGCATGACACATTATGGCTCAGACGCATACCCCCGCAGCCGCGCGCAAGTGGGCTGTAAGCATGCATTAAAACTAAAACGGGGATTCGTTGCTCATTACAGTCCACGTTAAGGGTATATAATTAGCCGGCTGGACTGTTTTCAGTTTGAGACGTATGGACCCTCTTTTTCACATTCATGCGGGGACAATTGAATATTAATTATAAAGAACCAATATTCAGATGTTGAATCTTAAAAAGGAATTTTATTATGGGAATAACAGCCATTTTTGGAAAAAAAATAATGATTTGGATGATCTCGTCACGGCATTGATTGGTTATTATTTTGCTTCGGGGGACCATTCAGGTAAAAATGACGGACGTATCCCTACATTGCGAAAAAACAACCGAATATCGTCATCGTACGTCGGTTTGTGAATCAGTAGGGAAAAAAGGTTAAATTTGGTAATGCTTAGAATAATAACGGGGTCACTTTTGGAAAAAAATATAGCACTTTGGGCAGAAGATCATGTACAGACCTTGATTTAAAATAGTCGGTTTAGATATATCGGTCGCCCCGAAGAGAAAAATGATCACCGTACCTGACACGTGACTATGTACCTGGACAGTGACACAAACTATTAATTCTCGTTACGTTTTTTATAAACTACAATACGCAAAGCAGCAAGCATTCGGTATCTCCTGCCCCCCCTTGTCATAGCGAATCGATCAAGATGTTGAGAATAGAATGTGGTTCTGTAGTAAAGAATAGTTTCAATGCATTTGAGGCGTAGTAAGACTATTTTCAATGCACGTTCAAGTCATAGTGTGGTACTTTTCAATGAAGTACTTACCAGCATCGGGGTAAGCTAATTTAAATGTTTTCCAACATGTCAAAAATTCAATCAATGCCAAAATAATGCTCTTAGTGTGTAGCCATTGGTGAAACGTTTTGGGGAATTAATAGTAGCAGGTCGTGCACGCATGAATTGAATTTGAACATTTAACATCAAGGATAAGCTTATACCGCCTCGGTGACACCATCACCATGTCACTGGTCATCTCAACGCAAGACTGGCATGGTAACGCATGCTTCTAACTCGATCCCTTTCCTGATCCAATCTATAGCAACTGTTAACGGATTTTGTAATCGGGGTTATCTAAGAGGCTTGGGTATCTCATGGTAGGTGATTTGTTACCATTTGGAATCAAACTGTGTGTGTGAGTTGGAGCAAAAATACCTTGCAGCAAGACATCATTGGGTTCCGAATTTGAGACCCTCAACTTTGTTTACCTCCAGATTTTAGTGATGAATTTCAGCTGTGGGCATTTTATTTGGTTTTGTATTGAATGTACACGGTTTTAAAAGATGGTATATATGTTGAGGGAATTTTTTTAGCTTCTTTATTTTTAATAGGTCATGTCAAACTCAGAAATCTTCGGGACAGAAGGCTAAAGACAGGGTGGACGTCATGTCAATCAAAGCTTGGATGCTATGTTAGAGCTTGTTATGTTACAAATCGTATTCGATCGTTGAGGTTGATCACCGTGTACTTGATTACTGATAAAGCGGTGTCCTTTATTTGCTTATTCCCCTGACCTGGGTGCCCTTATCGCTCCCGATAACGATAGATCTTATTATGATTATCCTTACTCCAGCATTTCGATAACTTATCCTCTTCCGATTGACTCTTGCCGTACATTAACGCAAGTTTGTTGCTTAGTAACTTAAAACATAATACTTTTATTTAAAAAAAAAAAAAAAATGTTTCATTTAGAAAAATTCCTTTGAATAATTTTGACTAATTAATATAACAAATAACTGCAGGCAAAATATCCTTAACTTCGATAAAATGAATAAATAAAATAAAAACTAAGAAGGTTTTAAAGACATAACAATCAGGGGAGGCCTAATAAAAAATATATAAATAAAAATAATAAGCCCCGTTGAAAAAAACCACGGACATCTCTGTGTTGGTAAACGATCAAGATTCAACTTCGTTCCTGCCATTTTGTCACCGCGGCTACACATACACACACAATGGGTCTACACGGCATCTGACAATACTGATCATCATCGAGTTTGTTAGATGCATTGATCAAGGGTCGAGGTGATTAAGGACTGTTTATAAACCCTTAAATTTAAGCTTGAGTGACAGCTCTTGGTGGACGCGTCCTGGCCCTGTTATAGCCTTCTGTTCTTAGGGGCCTATAGCAAAGGTAGCGAGTTCCACCACCCCAAACCTACAAAATATCAATAAGTTTCTTGGTTGATGTGGAAGGTAAATATTAAACTTACCTCTTTTCTGTTCAAGTAGTAGTTTCCGCATTCGATCTTGAAGATCATGATTTTTTGATGGTGCAAAAATTTGCACCATGTGGAGTCCTCGCGACCGCATGACAACATTGCTTTTTTGGCCATGAAACACTTTGCCTTTCTTTCTCTCTTTGACTGATTTGTTTTATTTAATAAATGATCTGAGGACAAAATTCAAATTGGGTTGTAAACCAGATATTTTAGATAATTTTTTTCGACCTGTCCGAGCGTGTAGGAGATAGGCAGGGATCTCAGTTTCCAGGCTGTGGGGCAAGCTTCATTCATGCCCAAACTGGCGAACGAGTCATTGGACGAGGCCTGAACGTGATCGCGTGAATTTGAAGTCACTGTGCGCGTTTATAATAGATCAGTGAGTGGCGAGTGGGATCCCCCGTTTACGGAGCCCGCGGGGCCGTTTTACAATGGCCTTGCTTTAATCGTGGTGCATAATTGTGCTGCAAAACTTCATCAAATCGTTTTTAAAATACCGTACATGAGAGGATTGCCACATGCAGTCAACGAATCATTCCACTGTGGTGCTGGCTACCCTGGGGCTACCTGGTAACGGGCCTGGTACAATGGTCCGCAGCTATAAATAGCGGTTACTCTGCGATTGAAACAAATGAGGTCAACGAGCCTCGTTCAAAATGGATCCCGTTTGTACCGTTATTCCTACCAAACAAATACTTAGACTGGAGTTGATTCTTCACTCCAACGGATTTTGAGTGAAAAATATTGATATCAAAACATATTTGCGATTTAAACTATTGTCAATTTTTTAGGATACGGTACTTTCTAACCTATGGGAACTGGCAAAAGGCGACGCGATCTTGGCTTGGCCGGCCCCCCTGCTCAGTTTCCATATTATAAAATATTGGGACTGAAAACTGATTCTAGTAAAGGCAGATGCACGACTTTCGTGCCGAAATTCTAATGGCTATACTAACATCATACAATATACCACAGCCTTATCATTAATCATAACACCACCATAGTCGTACACCACCCAATGGTAAATTATGCCTCAGCCATGCAATAATAGGCCTACGGAGTGTAATAATCAGTACATTTGTAAGTTGTTCTTAATTACTAAACGTTCGCCCCAGGGGCCCCACGTCCGTTGCCACTGTTTTCATCGTCCTCACTGCTTAAAAGTTCACATCACTCATGCTTCTGATAAATTACATGTGCATAATTCAAACTCTCCAGTAAACTCCTCCTGCAAAAGTATCTCTATCATCACACATAATACCTTGAACATACGCGCCATGGCTCCAGAGCTATGCGCTCTGTAGCCATGCTCACCGATACTCTTAATATAAAACGCCATTATAATTATTATAAACACCAAAACCATTGCACTCCTGGACGTAGTCACATGGCACAAACACGTGACATTTGCAATGTTAGTGTATTGAACGCTATGCGGAACGCACTAACAATGTAGATGCAGGGTGGTAGGACATATCTGCTCGATTTTGGCACTGGGGATTTCCAAATGGTACTTTTGTGGCCTGCTATGTGGGGGGGACGTGCATTTACTATGGCAGTCTCGGCCCATTGACCATTAAAAACATCTCCTTAAACCTTTGTTCAAAAACCTTATGTAATACATGATCAACTTAAGAAACGATATTGGCTTCAAAATCCGTCGGGGTTAGTGGATTAACCCCTCTGGAAAATAGTGTAATTTCCATAACGGTCATTAGATTTAAATATTCGGACCAGGCCTATCGTTAGTCAAGTCTGTGTTTTACCGTTCGATATGCGTAAGAGCGCCCTCCTAACCGTTAAGTCTTTGAAAACAGACTAGGCCCCGGAAGTTGATGCCGTTTTGAATTTGCGTTTGCTGTTAGGTTGGCATGTCCGACCCCCCCCCCCCCCCCCCCCATGTAATGTCTGGTTGCCGTTCCTCAGACTGTTAAATCTATTTTAATAAAGCTACGTATGTTTTTTAAGCGTATATAACACGCGTAGTTCCGAAACAAGTCATCGATGATTTTTAATTGAACCGCATCAGCTGTGCGCTATGTCGTTTGATTTTGTATATGGTTGGTATGTTTAACTGAATAAACTCGCATCAATGTGGGATTGTAAAAGGACCGATTTAAAGTTTGGTAGAATACTAACTCTTTAAAATCAGAAATCCACACCTAATAATTTTGTTCTTCCCAAGGCCAAGTCACTTCTGGGGATCATAGTGAACTCGGTATTCTGCCACCACCTCCATTAATGGCAGTTTATTCCGTTGAAGCCGCCGAATTCACATAGTGGTGGTGGCATCAACAAAAAAACAATACAACTTCCTTTCCTCTCAGTCATACACGACAGTGACAGTATGCATAAATGCCAATAATAAATACGTATATCATGTAAATTCACACCATCTTCGCAATTGCGTAAGCTAGAGCAATACGTTGTGATTTTGGTAATAACTAATAATATCCGGTAGATGTCGCGTAATAGCATGGCTCTGGCTAGGAGTTCCATAACTGCGCCCCTCCCCTAAACGAATCTGACGCCTTGGCGAATAAACCACAGGCTAAGGTTGCAGATTCGCAGGTAGGGGGACATGGGAACTCTTGCCGGCCTGGGACTGTTGCCGTTGTTGCTAGTTCCGATCATGATTTTTTTTCCATTCATTAGAGACGGCATTCGGAAGCCTATGTCACCGTGCATCATCGGCAATACAAATAATTGACATGAATTATGGTGAAAACTCCTCTGGTTTCCTTCAGTGTCATGTTGTACCTCAAGTGCACAAAATTTTACACACATCGTGCCATGGCTATATCACCTAACTCTCACAATCCCTCTCGCTCTCTCCTACCAAACCTGCAATTGGAACCCTCCTATTTTCAGGCCGTATTTTATCTGTGTGTGGGGGGGGGGAGGGTATGTGGGTGGTTTTTGGTGTGTTTTATGTGCGATGTGTGGGGTTGTGTTTGTGGTTGGGTGTTGGTATGCGGTGTCCTGGGGTGTGGGTTAAAATTTGCTCAGTGTAACATGGGAGTTATTATAGGATCTCTCTCTTTTCACCTAGGTTCCCAAGCAGCTGATAATAAATCGCCGCGACTCAGTGAAGAAGCTTGTTGGAGTTACTTTTGAATTCGTGAAACAAACAGTCACTGATAATGAGCCTGTCATGGTCGGCCAATGGTACATATGGACGACCATCTTGCTGGTACCAGCAAGCTACTTACTACGACGAAGTAGGCGATGTTTTTGTTCAGTATGTTTTCCATATCATTGAGCACATCCAAAGTTAAATATTTTTTAGAGGAAACATAGGTATAATAACCCCATTTCCCTACCTCCGTGCAGTGACGTGAACACTGACGTCACAAAGTCGGCATAATTGACGCGTGCGTAAAAGCTGCATCAGGGTTTTATGACATCACTGTACGGTGGTAGAGAAATGGGACTACAGTGTGAGTCAAAAAAGATAGGACCGTGATTGATTATTTTTAATCAAAACAACTATTGAGTCTTGATAAAAACGGTTAGATTTCCGCAACAATCATGTTCTTCACTTCCGCACATTAAAAATAAGAATCAACGAAATTCATCATTCCTAACCATTGTTATGCCTGTTCTTCCGAAGGAACCCATTTATCAGCTGTCCACGGAATGCTGAATGCGTGATATATGCCCGAAGTTACCTGGGAAAAACTGGGTCTTGAATGTAAATGAGATGTAAACTCGCGATTTTCAAAAACGATTAGCATGGTCTGCACAAAATCAATAATGAATAAGATAACAATCTGAAGTATTTTCAAACCTAACTGGCACTTGGAACGGTCTTTAGTACCATTGGCCCTCCATATCCAGATGTACAACCCTTTTATAGTTTGAATACTTACTCTTGCAGACCACCATTTTCCTGTTGAGGTTCAGAGACAGGTTGCCTTGCAGTTCCCGCAAGCAAACTGTACTCCTTGCAACAGGTTGTTATAGCAATGATCAGGAATTTGATGACTATGGAACAATCAAGAAGCTCGCTCAAAATGGATCAGTTGTTACCGTTATTTCATACCAAAAAAAAATCCTTAGCCTGGAGTTGATTCTTCAACTCCAACGGATTTTAGTGGAAAAATATTGATATCACCATATTTTAGACTTTAGACTATTGTCAAGTTTAGTGATTACGTGCTAAACCTATGGAACGGCAAAAACGACGATATCGGGCCGGCCCCCCCCCCGATCAGTTCCATATTAGAAAAATATGGGACTGAAAACTGAGTCTAGGCAAAGGCTATATGCACGACTTTCGTGCACGGAAATTCTAAATGGCTATACTAATCACAATACACCGTCTTTTCATTAAGTCATAACACCCTAGTCGTAACACATCTCAAATTGTAAATATGCCAGCCAGAAATAATAGGCCGACGCAGTGTAATAATCAGTAAATTTGTAAGTTGTGCTTAAAATTACTAAAACAGGTAGGCCCCAGGCCCACGTACGTTGCCACTGTTTTCATCGCCACTGCTATTAAAAGTTCAATCAATCATGTTCTGTTAAATTACCTGTGGCAAACTCAAAACTCCAGAAACTTCCCCGCAAAAGTAATCTCTATCAAAACATATATACCCTTGAACATACGCGCATGGCTACAGAGCATATGCGATCTGTAACCATGCGCACCGATACATTCTAATATAAAAACAGCCCTACTATAATTATGATACACCCCAAAACCAATTTTTAAAAGTTAAAAAAAAAAAACACGTGACATTTGCAGTATGATTATATATGAACTCTATGCCGGGAAACGCATAACAATGTATGCATGGGGGTAGGCCACGATCTGCTCGATTTGGGCACTGGGGATTTCCAAATGGTCATGTGTGGAACTGCTACGTGCATTTTCACTATGGCAGTCTCGGGTCCCAGTGACAGTAAAAAAATCATCTCTTAAACCTTTGTTCAAAAAAGCCCTTAGTCATTCATGATAAATTAAGAAACGATTAGGGCTTCAAAAATCCGTCGGGGTTCGTGGATTAACCCCGCTGGCAAAATGGTGTAATTTCAATAACGGTCATTTAGATTTCAATATTCGTGACCAGGCCTACTCTTTAGTCAAGGTCTGTGTGTACACCGTTCGATATGCGTAAGAGCGCCCCATCCACCGTTAAGTCTTTGAAACAGATAGCACACGGAAGTTGATGCCGTTTTGAATTTGCTATTTGCGGTTAGGCTGGCATGTACTACCCCCCCCCCCCCCCCCATGTAATGTATGGTTGCCAGTTCCTCAGATGCGTTTAAAGTCTATTTTATAAATGCTACGTAGGTCTTTTAGCGTATATAAACCGTATTCGAAACTTAGGTCATCGATGATTTTATTGACCCGAATCAGCTGTGCAGCTATTGTCGTTTGAATTTTGTATATGGTTGGTATGTTAACTGATTAAACCGCATGCATGTGGGAGGAAAAGGTACCGAATTTACGTGTTGGTAGAATACTAAACTCTTTAAAATCCGAATCCCAAACCTATAATTTTGTCTCCAACCACTTTCTCTTTTCTCTTCCCGAGCCTTCCACAAGTCGTCATCTCCTCGGCAAAGTCACTTCTGGGGATAATAGTGAACTCGGGTATTCTGCCACCACATCCATTAATGGCAGTTATTCGTTGAAGCTGCCGAATTCATAAGGGTGGTGCACAATACAAAATTCTTCCATCGTCTACACCGACAGTGACAGTATGCATAAATGCCAATAATAAATACGTATATATGTAAAGTCACCCAAATCTTCGCAAGTGCAGTAAGCTCGAGCATACGTTGTGATTATGGTAATAAAATAATAATATACGGTTGATGTCGCGTAATAGCATGGCTCTGGGATAGAGTTCCATACGGCGCCCCCTCCTAGAATCTGACGCCTTGGCGGAATAAACCACAGGATAAGGTTGCAGAATCCATAGGGGGACATAGCGAATCTTGCCGGCCTGGGACTGTGCCGTTTTGCTAGTTAGTTCCGATCATGATGTTTTTTTCCATTCATTAGAGACGGAATACGCGGCCTAATGTCACATGCATCAATCGGCAAATCCAAAGATGACATAAGTATGTGAAAAAACTCTCTGGTTCCAGTCAGTGTACAGTGTACCGCAAGTGCACAATTTTTTACATATCCGTGCCATGGCCTATATCACTCTAATCTCACAATCCCTCTCGCTACGCTCCCTACCCAAACCCTGCAATTGGAACCCCTATTTCGGCCGTATTTTATCGGTGTGTGGGGGGGGGGGGTATGTGGGTGGTTTGGGGGTTTTTAAATGTGCAGAGTGTGGCGTTGTGTTGATGGTTGCGTGTGTATGAGGGTGTACTGGTGGGTGGTGTGTGGGTAAAATTTGCTTCATGGAAACATGGAGTTATATTAGGATCTCTCTCTTTTCACCTAGGTTCCCAAGCAGCTGATAATAATCGCCGCGACTCAGTGAGAAAGCTTTGTTGGAGTTACTTTTGAATCGAAAAACTAAAAACAGTCACGGAGAATGAGCTGCTCATGGTCGGCCAATGGTACATATGGACGACTTCTTGATGGTAACAGCAAGCTTATTACTACGACGAAGTAGGCGATGTTTTTGTTCAGTATGTTCCATATCATTGAAGCAGCAAATCAAAAGTTAATATTTTTAGAGTAAAAATAGGTATACCCCATTTCCATACCTCCGTGCCGAAAACTTGACGTGAACACCTGACGTCACAAAGTCGGAATATAGTGAAGAGTGAGGAAAAATACAACAACACACAAAGGTGGATTGGGGGAAGTTTAAACGGGGTGTGAATTGGGACCATCACAAAAATGTTTTGTGTGGGGGTTACGGTGGTTAAGTAAAGAAGGGATAATTTGGGTGGGGGACTTACAGGTGAGTCCAAAAAGCTAGGACCGTGATTGAGTATATTTTATCAAAAAAACTAATTGAGCTTGATAAAACGTTTTAGATATCGAAACAATCATGTTCTTCCGCACATAGAAAAAAAAGATATCACCGAAAAATTCATCATTCCATAACCATGGTTATGCCTGGTTCTGCCGAAGGAACCATTTTATCCAGCTGTCCACGGATTTGCCGGAATGCTTTGAGTATATGCGAGTACCTGGGAAATGACTGGTCATTGAAATGTAAATGAGATGTAAATCGCGAGTTTCAAAAACGATTAGCATGGTCGCACAAAATCAATAATAATGATAAGATAACAATCTAAGGACTTCTTTTAAAATCGCGGTTTGAATATTAAAACCGCGGAGATCGCGAGATAAAAATTATTTTTTGCGAAAAATGAAAACAAATTTCAGTTTTTCCCGCTTTTATTTCCGCGTTCAACTGTCTCCAGGTTTTATATTAAAACCGCGTAGGTAATCTTAAATCCGTGGAGATATTAAATCGGTAGAAATATTAAATCCAAATAATTATTTCCTTTGCACCGAAATCTTGTCAGGGTAGAGTCTTTTAAAGGGTGCAACGAGAGATTTTGAGGCCTTCATATGTGGTGATTGTTCATATGTAATGATTTCATTAGACTTAAGATTACTCAAAAATTACCTTTATTGGCATACGGAAAATGTCGTTAAAAGTGAAAACAAAATTGAATTTATTTGCTTATATTTCAAGTTGAATATAAAACATAGGCTTGATTCCAAAATTTGCTTCAATAACGAGGATTTGATATTCATAGTTTTTGTTATTCAAAGAAAATATTTCTCAGCCTAATCTTTTCAGACGTAATATTATTGATGGAAGCTTTGCATCCATTCAAAAGCCAGTGCTTTCGATTTTTGGGACATCTGCTATGCGAAATCTCTCGTTGCCACGTTAACTCGCTTGTTTAACATGTGCATTAAAATAATTACGCGGACTTCCGTTTTCATAAGATTTGTAACTAGGCTACATTACCTTTATGCCTACAGATGTAAGAATGGCCTAAAATAAAAGGTATAGCTTTCTTTTTCTGTCGCGCATGAGTGAATTTCTTTGATTGTATAAATTCTATTCTTTTTTAGTTGATAGCGTAAGTTTAGGTTCTAGTGTCTTACAATTAGATGCACAAATAAAATCAGTGGCCGCGGACAGTGTACACGGTATATGGCTAGAAAAAATGTTCTAGATCACTTGTAGCAGATGAAAATGTTGACAAATGATGCGTTTCATCCATGAAAACAGGGAAAATGCATTTTAACAGTACTGATTCAGTGATCCCATTGACCAGGGATTGTCGACCCTTGGTACGTGGAAGACGTTAGTAATCCTCGAGTTGGTGCTAAATTTCAAAATACTGAGAATTATTAAAATTTGATAACAAATTCTGAATGAGAACTTATTCAGACATTCCTGTCCAAGTTTGGTCTGATACGGTTAGTAGTTTTGAAAACAAAGGCATTAGGTAACCGCTGTCAATTGTCCCATTCCAAGTTTTGGGTAGATCGTTGAAGCAGGTACCTTAAAAAGTTGAATACAATGTCTTAACTACAAAATCTCCTGGTACTCATCCGTCTTTTGTTTCTAAAAAAATTACTAAACATATTGGTCGTTTTTTATTTTTATTTATTATTTATTTATTTACAATATTCGGCTAAGAACATCAAAAATTGACAATATACAAACATATCTAGAAAAAGAATATAAAAATTAAAATAAAATCAGGAGCAAGAAAAGCTTGTCATCCAAAGAATGTGATTCCTCCGACTCACTGAGGCAAAGCACCAACACCATTGATAAAATACAAATATTTTTAAATATGTAATTTAAAAGTATGTATCAATGTAAAAACCAAGAAATTCAGACAGCATATGCATGGAACAAAGAAAACCCAACATGCCAAAACCATTAACCACAAACCACCAAAAACCCATAACAGATGCCACACACCAACCCTCCCCTAACTAATTTAATAACTAAAAACCCCACCCTCACAAAAAGCAGAATGTTGGGAAATGCAAGGAAGATATGGCAGACTGCAGACCACAAAGTTATAATAAAAATATTTAAAAAATTAAAATCCCTCGCGAATTCCAGCTGCAGCTCTTCAAAGCTTATTTCCGTGAAATG
Source organism: Ophioderma brevispina (assembly GCA_023653785.1). Lineage (NCBI taxonomy): Eukaryota > Metazoa > Echinodermata > Ophiuroidea > Amphilepidida > Ophiodermatidae > Ophioderma > Ophioderma brevispina. The sequence continues at coordinate 52,604 of JAMKCH010011463.1, forward strand.
TTTTTCAGACGGGCTTAAAAAATTCACTGCACTATAACAATGAAATCATCTTCTGACTGGCTCAGGAAGCTCAGCCACATACGGGGGAAATTGCAAGAATGGTAACTTGAAAACGGTTTTGGCGTTATATGGAATCATTAAAAAGCACGGGTCTATCGTCTGTGCAGTATTTGCCATTACTACATATTGAGAATAGTAACTAGGCGCTTGGTCAAACTTAAGGGGGACATGTCGTCAGTTGCTTTTGAGAGACCAAAATGTAGTTTTCTAAATTTCTGAATTCTCACAACCTTCAGGAGTATTTACTTTGTATTTGGGTACAAAATCGGACATTTCGTTCAACTGTTATCGGTTGATCGAAGATAGCATTACACAGAGAAAGACGATTCTTATGTTTGTATGTTTTTTCAAGCAGCTACATTGACTTTGTTTTTAAGTGTTTTTCAGCAGTAATATTTAAGAGGATTAAAAAATAACTAAATTTGGAGTTAAAAGTGAACCTCTACCAGATTTTGTTTTTAATTTTAAAAAATAGTAGTATTAATAGAATTGATAAATTTAGAATTCAAAAACAAAATGCAATAATACTTACTGTATAATGATTAATTAACACTTACACGCTTCTGGACCTTTATTGGCCTATAGGCTGTGGGACATGTCCTTCTATGCTGTGGTTTTGTGGTCCATCGGGGAGCTAGGTGGAAAACCAAGAATGTAAAATTCATAATAATTATTAAAATCATTAATCGTTGTTCCCGCACAATAAAACTGGCACATTTTCTTGAAAAATAATAAATGTCACTTTCAATTTCATTTCCCCCATATCAGTGACTAATGGACGCACATAGACTTAGCAAAAAGTGGATTAAAGATATCAATCCGGCACGGTATGTCAGGGTAGAAAAACACTTCAGATTACCTTTCATCTGGGAGTGCAAGGACCATGTTATATTGTCGCGCAGCTGACTAGATTTCAGCTGTACCGCTCTCCAATTAGACTGAGTATTTTTCAGGCCAAAATATTAACCTCATTCACAAATAAATAAATATTGAGCTTATATAGTGCGTGTTCAATAATTTGGCCATGTTTTTCATCATTTATTCGAAAAGGAAGAAACAGTGAACAAAACTCATGAGAGACTGTTGCTGGCAAGCTTTGACTAAACAACTTTGTGCAGACCCAAAATCCGTAACTTATTGTAACTTATTTCTATTCAAGCTTCACCGCGTGTTCAGAAGAAAATTTTAGTGTCAACGACCATTATAATGTACACTGGTAAGTTGTGAAAGCGGCGGGTATTTGTCAATCAACCCGAATCGTGGAGGTGGTAAACCAGACGTTGTTACACCTAAATGCAAGATTTTATATAGAGCTTAATCACAGTAAACAGTCTCAAAGCGCTTTACCTTTTATTCCGCTGTCAATAGGATAAATCACATTTTTCACCTTGAAATTAGGCAGCCAATTATAACGGCGCACAGTATGACTACCCCTAACAGCACCCCATTTACACCTGGGGTGAAGTGGACAAGCGAGATAAAGTGTCTTGCCCAAGGACACAACACGTTGGCCCTGGCGGGCTCGAACTCACAACTACTGATCATGAGTCCTGCATTTTCCACTGACCACAAGGCTTAACACCGCGTGAAGAAACACCGCGTCGGAGTTTCCCCACGCAGTCCGTGGCAAAACACCGGGGTGGAGTAATTCCGAATATGAACGTTGGAAATTACAAAAAATTGTTCTTGGTGTTCCCCAGCATACGTGAAGAGACTCCGAAGTCGGTTATTTGCCACACGCGTGGTAAAACACGATTGAAATTCAACTGTTGAGTTTGTTTTCTAGTATTATGTACTTGATGATGATGGAATGCATTAATATTATTATTATATTATTAGTATTATGCTATTACTTATCATTATGTGAAATATCTTAGATGGAATAGATGAAAATAACACACCAAAAGATATTCTACGAAATCTTGGTATTTTGCTTGGTTGCTTGTTTTCGTGAAGCCCAAATTATTGTATTGTAACGTGATGAACAACCATTGTCGTATTGTGCGTGAACAACCCCAATCTATTTCCTTATGAAGACAAGACTCATAGGTCATTAGTAACAAAAGATTGTAACGGCTCATCAGTCAGATCAACAGTTTCGCTGACTTTTATTACAATGGCGACCATGAGAATGTCAATCAAACTTATCGTGCTCACGTTTCACATTTTCACTGTCATTTCAATATTTCACCAACTATCTCAGCTGATATTGGCTCATAAACATAGAGGAAACCACCAGTTTAAAAGCTCAACTTACAGTTAAGTAAAATAAACCCATTCGTGCTTTCTAACTATTCTTATAATTATATGTCGACATAAGGATAGGAATCTTCACTATTCACATTATTACACAAGATGATTATATCAACAATAATTAGAACCTAAAATTCGTATATTAACGAAAATATGATCGTATTTGTATGAAGGATATAGGTGGTGTCGCTTTTATTAAACGCAGGATGTGAGACTCTGTGTTGTGCGATATCTTGATACTTTATGTTTTAACATTCGCTTTTATCCAATATTAATTTGCAACTATATAAAGTATCTAACATATCTTGAAACAGTGCTAACGACTCCGCTTTTGACTTTTGTTCTAAAATTCATTTTTTCACAATTTTTTTTTGTGAGAACTGCAAAGTCATATTAGATTCTTCGTTGGAAATCAGTCTTCAATATTCCACTAGTATTTCTGACAAAAACGTATCTTTGGCCATAAAAGAAAAAAGAACTTACCAAATCTCTTCTAGTTCAATAGGGGCCGATGTTTGAGGTTCGTTTGCATTTGATTGAAGTGTGTATTCTATAAATAAGCCTGTCTAATGCAAAACAAAAAAACCTATGGTAAAATACTAAAATTCGCCCTTTATTTTGTGTGTGCGACATTTATTCGCGGCCACCGAGTGCGAAAAACCCCGGGTGTTGTACGCAAATTTGTAACACGCACAATTTGTGATTATTATGATTATTATTTTCATAATTAACATAAAAAAAAAAAACTAGAAAAACCCCCCAATTTTAAAACACTTTTAAAACTATGTTTTAAATTAAAAACAAGAAACAGAAAATAAAGAAAAAATATCCTGATTTAATATGGCCCGTTTCCACAGTAATTGCCAACTTGTTGTCAACCTTGGGTCATTTGTTCAAACTTAGTGTAAGCTTGTTATTTTTTCTATTACTCGATTCGCGCTGATATAGGGACAACCTGTATTTTTTTACGGGTGCGCGCTATGTGAGAGGCACACAGAAATTAAACCTTTGTAGCACTCCTAATCCGTGTTGGTCTTAATACTGTGTGCTATACGGTCAATACAATGTGCAGTGGTCAAAAAACAGAGGGTCGCTGGTAAAAGTAATGTATGTTAATATGTGAAATATACTGTATGAGGCAAGGTGCGCTATTGAATCCTGAATCTGGTCACAATGTTTCGCCGCTGGCCTACTTTAATACGTTACCTAAACCAATTCGACTAATACAATAGTCAATACCCACATCAAAAGTTCAAAACACGTAGGTCCTGTTGTTTTTTGTCGTTTTTTTTTTTTAAAAAAAAAAAAAAAAAAAAAATGAAATATTTGAATATGGAAAACCCTTGACCACACATAAAAAACGCAAACACCATTGTGTAATTAATGTCGCCCTAAAAAATCGGGAACGTTGTATTGTGTTCATTAGGAACAATGTGAGGACCATGTATAGTGCCCAGCGGAATTGATGTTCCCATCCTTACTCTGATTAATTCTAAAGATTATTTAATTCATTAATTCTTAATCCATATTTTTAAACACTTGCAATTCAAAATTCTTAACATCTTTTAAAACATTACGTAGTGACACAAAAGCGTTTTTTTAATTCCTAAAAATCGTTTTTACAGTGAACGTCAGTCAGTGAAGATGATGTGCTGATTTATAAATCAATTTGTAGTAAAACTACAAAAATCAATTCAGGAAGTACAGTAAACAAAAATTAAGTTGTACTTGGCCCTTTTTTCCTTTCAATCACGTTCTATTGTTAGGCCGCGAAGCGACTTCTTGGAAGATTAAATGTTCTTCCCTATTTCACCTAATGGAATGACCCAAAACTTTTCCCCAGCCTCCTATATCCGAGAATCGAGATAATGTGTATAAGACTATAATTTTAAGGAAAAATAGAAAAGAACCACCTTAATCTTTTCTCCTTTATACTTTTTTAATCAGAGAGTTGAAAAATTGAGCCATTTTTGTAAAAAATGCCAATAGTTTGAAATGGAATTTAATTAATTGCCAAAAGAAAAACTTGTCTTCATCATAAATGTAAAGTATGACCTTAGGCATACCAGCTGAAATATTGTAACATTGACGCTTGACTTTGACAATTTATTTGAACAGTTTTGCTCTTTGTTATCCAACAAAAGGGTCTTGACATAAAAAAAGTTTTATTTATATTTGTGAAATCAAAAAAGTAACAGATCAGAAAAGTTGGAGTTTTCATGAATGATTAGTTGCCTAGGCTGATAATTAGCTTTATGTCCAAAGTGTGGACGTGACATGCTGAAATGGAAATTTGTTGACTTAAAATTCTTATCTTTTTGACATTTATTAAAAAAACAAAAAACGTTTTTTTTTTTTTTTTTTTAAAGATTAAACACTACTAACTTCCCCTAGTGAATGCTTGTTTCATCCTCATTGCCCTTCCAAAGACTGGGAAAAAAAAAACAATTGCTAGAAGTTTTAATCAGGTGCGTTTCACATTTTGCGTGCCTGTTGTTAGGTGTACTTTGAAGCGTTTGTCCCGCATGATGATTCAGTACATCTTTTGTTATAGGAATCAGTTGGGTCTTGTAGTCAATCATGTCAGTTAAGGAGAGATACGATTGTTGGTTTAGAGAAAGACCTTTATGGAGCCTATCTTCAATTGAGGGAAGGTGATTGCATGAAATTGAATTTGAGTGGTTGTGAATCACGATGTTCATTACGATTAATTCTTAACAGTGCTGCTGGATTAGCCAACATGAAACCACTTTTTAGAAAGCTTAGAAGCAACCAAACTTTAGAAAATTTAGAAAGGAAAGCGAACAAAAAGCGACTAAACCCTCCCCACCTTAAAATTTCGAAATATTGTTTTAGAGTTTATTTTTTAAAAGCGCTAATGTTAAAGCGATGATACATCTATAGACAGAGGGATCTGAAATTTCGTTTGGATGTATAGTAAACCATTGAAAACTGGATACAAATATAGAATTTTATCTAAATATAAATGCGATTTGCCATTTAGGTTTGAAAAGGATGTAGCATAATAAATCGTAAAATAATAAAATAACCAAGAAACAAAAAAAAATAATAATAAATTAGAAGAAAAAGAAGTAGGGACGAACGAAGAAGAAGTATATTCATATTCTTCTTATTACTCCCATATTATATAGGGCCTACAGGTATGCCGACCAATACGAAGATGATTTTAAATATAATGAAGAACCAAATTATATTACATAATTTTATCTGTACATAAAATCATTAAAAAAGTTTACTGGACGGAACCTACCAAATACGCAGAGCGTCTGTAAGCAATGCCCTCATTCAGAAAAAAAACGATCCG
>JAMKCH010011464.1:0-28848 GCA_023653785.1 Ophioderma brevispina
CAGCAAGTCGCACTAGCTTCTTTAACAAAACATTTGTGATTTCTATCTGTGCATCTAACTCTACATTGTCACAACGCGGAAGTCCCAGTGAAATTACAACCTTAGTAGATGGAAAAACATGTGTAAATCTATTGATCATATCATTTAATCTATTTACAACTTCTACTGGTGTACAGAACTTAACATCATTAGTAATCAGGTGAATGAGTAAACAGTCCGGAGCATAATCCAGGGTACTCAAGAACTTATCCGCCTCAGGAATAGTATAGGCTGGTTGGATGGTGACGTTGGCTCTTGGAACTAAGCGTTGAGCATGTACTGGCCCAAAATGGGAGTTTGCAACAACCAACACATGTGGTTTTCCACGATATCTACGAGGTGGTGTCCTCTGATTAGTAGGTGGTGTCCTCTGATTAGTAGGTGGTGAAGCTGGTGGTAAAGCCGCAGCACGGGCATAATTCATGGTAGAATTGGAAAGTGGAATCTGAGGTGGACGGGAATCTGCAGCAGAACCATGAGTGTGTTGTGACTGAGGTGGACGTGATGTTTCAGTTGCAGGCACAGAAATATGTTGGTGCTGAGGAGGATGGGACCTAGCAACAGAACCAGGCACAGGAGTGTGCTGTACCTGAGAAGGACGCGGTTTTGTAACAGTTCCAGATTGATGAGTGGGTCGAGACCGCGGTGTATATGACCCTGTAGCAGGATCAGATATAGGAGGGTGCTGTAACTGAGGTGGATCTGTCTCGGTAGCATTGCAATCAGGCGTCGGATGACTCGGGGAAGATGGAATAGACCCCTTTGTAGACTTCTTCCGCTCCACTCTTACAAAGTCTTCAGTTGAGACCGCTAACTGTGTGCGTTTTGCTTCGTACGCCGAGTCAAGTGCCTTGAGTCTCTCAGTTTCAGAAATTAGCAGCTGATTTTGGAGAGCTGATATTTGCTGCTCTTTCTCTGTCAAGATATCATCATGCTTCTTTTGACGAGAGAAACATGCTTCAACCTGTTGTTGAAGATTACCTTTTTCAGTAAGCCACTGCTGATGACGGGTTTTTAATTGTTGTTCAAGATCGGATCGTAATTTATGTATATGTGTCTTAACATCACCAGTACTAGTAGCTTTATCAGATTGGCGATTGAGCTCTTTTTGCAAAGACTTAACTTTGGTGAGGCGAGCTACCTCTTTTTGTGAGTATAGTAGCTCCTGTTTCACCAACTGCACTTTTAAGTCACAGCTTTCTTTCACTGTATTACATAGTTTCTCCACTATGGAGCTCTCAAGTTCCCGTAGTGCTTTCATGCAATCAACATGAAGCTGAGTATTTTGAGGTTGGTCTTCCTTAGCATTAGTAATATCTTTAGTATCATCATGTGTAGATTTTGATACTGTCATGACTTTTGAATGTAGATGGGATACAATATCAGTGTCAGGTGTTGTGCATCTAGAGCAACTAAACTTGCGTTGAGAATGCCTCAATACTGATAACTGATAGAAGGCAGGTCCGTACACTCAAAGTGAAGCCAGTTTTTACAGTTATCACATTTTAACATGTAGCCATGGTCCATTTGATCACATAGAATGCACGAGTTCATGGTACAATCAATTATAGCACTGTCGTTTGCATCTCCAGAAGACTTATCAATCATATTATTTTCATTGGGGTTATCTTTCTGACTGTGAAAGAGACAGTTATCGCTATCGTTATCATTAGCAGGAGAACTATCTTTTACATCATCAGAAGACTCATCACCTGCATCATCATTGGAGTTATCAATCTGACTGTAACAGAGACTGTTATTGTTGTCATTATCATTAGCAGAACTATTACCAGAAATACTATCAACACTGGAAGTATTATCACCCGCAGAATTTATATCAGTGGCGGGATCAGTGGCAACATTATCAGCTACTGTGACATCAGAATCAACAGCCAAATTGTCCGAGATAACTTCTTGTGGATGGACATTGTAGGAAGCTAAAAAGTTGTTGGCCTCTTCCAGAGTTTCAAAACCCTTGTGACAATTGCCTTTATATTTGTCAGTAGAGCTCTTTGCATCAGCCCAACTTTTAAATATGCCAACTGTTCTACCCTCAGCTACTGCATAGTAGTTTTTTTTTTTTTTTTTTTTTTTGATTTTGATACTGTCATGACTTTTGAATGTAGATGGGATACAATATCAGTGTCAGGTGTTGTGCATCTAGAGCAACTAAACTTGCGTTGAGAATGCCTCAATACTGATAACTGATAAGAAGGCAGGTCCGTACACTCAAAGTGAAGCCAGTTTTTACAGTTATCACATTTTAACATGTAGCCATGGTCCATTTGATCACATAGAATGCACGAGTTCATGGTATAATCAATTATAGCACTGTCGTTTGCATCTCCAGAAGACTTATCAATCATATTATTATCATTGGGGTTATCTTTCTGACTGTGAAAGAGACAGTTATCACTTTCGTTATCATTAGCAGGAGAACTATCATTTACATCATCAGAAGACTCATCACATGCATCATCATTGGAGTTATCAATCTGATTGTGACAGAGACTGTTATTGTTGTCATTATCATTAGCAGAACTATTACCAGAAATACTATCAACACTGGAAGTACTATCACCTGCAGAATTGATATCAGTGGCAGGATCAGTGGCAACATTATCAGCTACTGTGACATCAGAATCAACAGCCAAATTGTCCGAGATAACTTCTTGTGGATGGACATTGTAGGAAGCTAAAAAGTTGTTGGCCTCTTCCAGAGTTTCAAAACCCTTGTGACAATTGCCTTTATATTTGTCAGTAGAGCTCTTTGCATCAGCCCAACTTTTAAATATGCCAACTGTTCTACCCTCAGCTACTGCATAGTAGTTTTTTTTTTTTTTTTTTTTTTTGATTTTGATACTGTCATGACTTTGAATGTAGATGGGATACAATATCAGTGTCAGGTGTTGTGCATCTAGAGCAACTAAACTTGCGTTGAGAATGCCTCAATACTGATAACTGATAAGAAGGCAGGTCCGTACACTCAAAGTGAAGCCAGTTTTTACAGTTATCACATTTTAACATGTAGCCATGGTCCATTTGATCACATAGAATGCACGAGTTCATGGTATAATCAATTATAGCACTGTCGTTTGCATCTCCAGAAGACTTATCAATCATATTATTATCATTGGGGTTATCTTTCTGACTGTGAAAGAGACAGTTATCACTTTCGTTATCATTAGCAGGAGAACTATCATTTACATCATCAGAAGACTCATCACATGCATCATCATTGGAGTTATCAATCTGATTGTGACAGAGACTGTTATTGTTGTCATTATCATTAGCAGAACTATTACCAGAAATACTATCAACACTGGAAGTACTATCACCTGCAGAATTGATATCAGTGGCAGGATCAGTGGCAACATTATCAGCTACTGTGATAATACCTCTGGTCAATTAGCAAAAATCCTGATGAGGCAGAATCAGCCAGAGGTCAGTTTTTGGTTAGCCACAAGGTCAGTTTGGTCAGTGCACAAGTGGAGGTTACTGCAGAAGGCCCCATCTGCAAATAGCTGCCATGTCAGTTGTGTGTTTTTCAAGGGGTATACCTGTCAAATTTAACACCTGGCAGCTATAATTGCAGATGGGGCCCTTTTGTCCTTAAACCTTGTCATAGTGATCTGAGGGAAGTCATGACCGGGTCAAATAAATAGGGATGACTTTTAAAGCTTTTCTGGTGTACAAGGGTAATTGCTGATTAAGGATGATTGATACCTCGTTAATATCGGATTTTTGTGTGCATTGAGGGGTATTCTACTCTGACAGGTTGTAGTTAGTATTTAAAAGGATAAGAATTGCATTAGGTTTTGCTGGGCTAAATCCAAAAACCTTCCATTCCTGTGACAGACAGGGAATTTGACTGTTAATTTTAGTTTGTATTTATTCCCCTATTTTGATCCAACCACAAAAATTACAGGAATTATAAGAAATGTTATGACAAAAATAAAGTGGCAAAGATTCAAGTCAGTTGCTATGGCAACACAGTTAATAATTTCCTTCTTCTAGTTTACACAAAGCTCTTTATAATGTAGTACATCTCACAGATGTGTTAAAAACAAACTGAGAAAAATTTATTTTTTATCACAACTAATGGTTCTATTCAGAGAAATAGTACTTTTTCTGTAGGTTCATAAGTCAACAGCTTTGTCTCTAATACAGACGCAGGGAAATTTGCATTGCCATCCGCGATTTCTATGTTCTGCTATAGATGTCGAGGGACCCGTATTTCAAACCAGTGTTGAATAAGGGTTACCTGTGTTAAAAATAGCAAAAAGGTAACGCAGATGATGAAAGATGAATCGCAGTGGCACGGCCATGATTAGGTTACCAGATATCTAAATCATATTACGGGTGCGTACGCTCTGCTGCAAACTAAATGATCCGTGCGATATAAAATTTCAATATATTTTTCTGGATTCAGGTGGACAAATCCGCTGTCCCATGCCTGAAGTATGAATACGTACAGGTACCTGGGCATAAAAAAACCAGGGCTCCCATCTGTCTTTATTAGCTTGAAAAAAAAAAAAATTGCCAATTTCCATTTTTTAAGCAACAAAGTTTTTAAGGTGCAATTTGTTCATTTGAGAATCTCATTCTGAAGATTAAATTCCTACATGTAGATCTCAAAATGTATTGAATTAGGTGTTGCCAATTTTGGAGTACAACATATGTTGGTTTATGTAGGACACTAAGTATAGGCCGATATGTCAAGTAATTATTACTGATAGCAGGAAACCGAGTTTTGCGCGATTTAAAACGGAAAATGCGTGGCCCGTATTAGAAAATGCGCAATTTTTAAAGTCAAAAATCGCGAAAATGCGTTATGTTTGCCCTACTAGTCAACCGAGGAACACGAAAAAGTATTTGCAAAAACTATGCTCAAACTTCAAAGTTGAATCCTATTTCGTACTTTTTTCTCGGCTGAAAAATTACAAGAAGCAACATCATTATCACATGTTATTTTTCCCTTATTCCAAATAAAATATTTGAATCAGATGTTGTAAATTTTTAGATGGACGCTGCCGCGGGCGGAGGCCTTTGCATAATCCCCGAGAATAATTTACTTTGAACATGGGATGGGATTGGGGAATCCCCGGCCCCGGTCTCGGATGACGTGACGCGTGCCGGGTTTTCCACTCTGCCCCTGAATGGTTGGGAAGTCGTTGTTTCCTCTCTCCGCACCCTACGATTCCCGTCCGGGAAAATACACCTTCCTACCGCTGGCCAGTCGAAATTTGTTTAATTCCGAAAGAGATTAATCTCCCATGGATAACCCATATGAAAAAGACCCGATACAGAGTGTGATAGCTTTGATAGCATGCCTTGTTTAATGCACCGAAGCGCAACCATATAATGACGCTTCACAATGGAAAAAGGTCGGGTCATCCGTGTTCAATAAGGTTAGAGGTAGGGTTCTATACTAGGATTTATTTATACATTGACTAGATTTTGCACTATTGGAAGCTTTGTGAGTCATTAATTTTCGCCGACGTTTTGCATTTAATAATGATTTATAACCGTTTGTGTTTTTTATGGCAACTAACATTAAAAAAAGGGGTTTTTTTACAAATGTGGAAAATTCGCGATGGACCAACAAAATCGTGATAGACCCAAAATTCGTGAGTTTTGCGCGTTTTGCGCGACCGCGCAAAACTCCGGTGCTAATGTATAGTCTTAATGGCAAGGCCATGAAGTTTGATAATCTTATTTTGACCCCGCAAACATGTTATGTGGGTTTATGTTATGTACTGCAGATGGGCTGGTGGATGGATGGGCATCAAAGCAGACCCTAACATGGCCAAAAACTCAATAAAACTCACTGAACCGGCTTGAAAATGCACTACATGCAAGTCCAAAAAAGATTGTGATGATGTCATCGTACGAACACACATATGGCCAGTTGGCCACAACATGTGTCGGGGGCCAGTGACACCCTCGTTGGCTTGCATCCCTGGTCATGGACGGGGGCACCAGAGGGCCCCTGGTTCGAATACAACCAAAGATGTCCCATTCTTTTCCTATCTCTTACCCCTTCCTTTCCCGGAAGAAAGGCTAAAGAAAAGAGTGTTAGTTAATCCACTGTACAGACTAAACCGATTACTCAAGGAGCTAAAGTCTTATGTGGCATGGTGATTAGAAAACATGATGGATGAAGTTATGCTGTATACTTGTGGACTAAATTGCATTTCAATAAAATGTGATTTTAAACTAAGTGTTTTTTAGAATGATTGACTATGCAAGTAAGATATCACCACCAAATCCAAGGTTTCTGGGTATAAAAAGCAATTCAGACATGGACTTATTTTCAAGTGGCTTTATTTAGTCAAAAGTTCTTTTTTTTTGTGGGGGGGGGAACCTGTTAGTTTGAAAAGTTTTAAAGTGTTATTAAACAGGAAATTGCCTGCTTGAGTATGTGATAGTTGTGGAATACAGGTTTCAGCAAAGGATTGCAAAACCAAAGATATGTTTTCTAAGAAGGTTTTCTTTGCAAATAAGCTGAAATTGTGGATTTCCCCCATACTTTTGGCTGAAATGTTGAGGGTTTGGGTTTAATTTGACAAAAATCATAGAAAAGCCAAATGCTATTTTTTTTAAGGCATTATGCTTAAAACCCCTGTTTTTCCTGAAATTTTGAAACTTGCCCCTAAAAGAAATTGGGTTCCAAAGCATTTAGCTTTGGTTTTGAAAGCCTAAAAAATATGAAAATGTAGTCTACTGGGAATGAGACTTCTTCCAGGGTACTGTTCACCAGCGACCAGCGTGCATTGTCACTTTCTCTGCAAGACCATAAGGTTGTGGTAATGGGCCATTTGAAAAACTGGTGAACTATTAAACCGCCCTTTTGCCGGCTACAGGTTTTAGTGAAAATCAAGTTCATTAAATTGCTGGCTATGACACATTCAGTTAATATGGGTTAAGAGGTAGAACTAAGGCATTTCCAGACAGGGCGGTAGTCTTGGTCTAAGACAGCGGGCTGAGTTGGGAGTGGCTGGCATTGGGTTAGGAGTATGATTTTCAATGTTTGGGAAGAAGGAGAATGGACTTAGCTTCTACATAGGGATGGTTAAATTTGATTTTAGACCACAGTGTTGAAAAAAACACCATTATTTATGGTGTTTGTTTTTTTTCACCAAAAAGCTGTTATTTGTCAAAATATCAAGAGTATTACGTAATTATTTGTTAAAATGTGGAATAACTATCCCTAACCTTAACGCCACAAAATCTCACGAAAACAACCTGTGCGTAGTAACGATCGGACGAAAATGCACTAAGTCCAGATTGTAGCAATTGCATATCAATGAAGATTGCATATGGCACGAAAACGCTGGACAGGCCAGCGATACCGTCATGCCCGCTCTTCATTACTCCTCCCGGGACATAGGCTAGAAACAGATTGGGCATTAGGGGTAAAACAGCTCTTTTTGGTCCCCGCCAACTTTTTGTTGGCGAGGGGGGATATAGAAATGCTAGCCGTTCCGTGCGTGAGTGTGTGCGTCCCTCAGATATATCTGAAGTCAATCTGCGCAACCATTAGATGTATCTCAAGTCGGCGGTGGGTGGGGGATACAAGTGGGCCATGTGATGGGTCAAAGTGTCCAAATGTGGTCAAAAATAGGGGTCAAATATGGGCAAAAATAGGGACTTACTTTATGTATAAAAATATTTTTGATTATAAAAATATCGTTGATTGGAGCAAGTTGGGGTGTCCATCTTCGCTCCATAGAAGATGGTCACTCAGTAGGCTGCGGATGAGTGCGGAGGAGGGGTCATGTGGCATGGTGCAAAGGTCACATTGGGGGTCAAAAATAGGCAAAGTAGTAGTAGTTAGTAAAAAACCAAAGTTTTAAATCCGGTTTGTCCCCGCAACCGGGGGTGGCCGGTTCACCTCACATTCGTAGCAATGCCCTTACTCCCTCTTCCACTCGCCCGCCGATTCAATGCATCCCCCATCCGCAACCCAACCCTCCTTACTCTCCTCCTCCACTTGGCTTCCTACCATGCCTCTTGGTCGGCCCCTCTTCCTCAAAACACCCACCTCAAACTCAAAAGACTTTTTTAAAACATGCTCATCATCCTTCCTCAGCAGTGCCTACCATCTTTCACCATTCGCCTTCGCCATCGGTCAGACGCCTCTTCCAAAACCCAACATCTGCATCAAATCCTCAGTCGTCATCCTATCCATCAACTTCACACCCAACACCTTGCTCTCACGATTGCTCTCTCTGCCCTTCTCCAAAAATTCCCCCATCTAATTTTCACCAGGCACATGTCTAACTCCCATACAGCATCACTGATCTCACACAATTCCTATACACCATCCCTTTTATCTCAAAGGAAATCTTCTCCCAGTAACAACTTCACATTTCTCTAAACTTCAACCACCAAACCTTACTCTAGCTGTCACTGCCGGCTCACATCCACCACCCGCACTTAATCCTGTCACCTAGGTGGTAAGTGAACTCCTTCACTGTTTTCACCTCATTCACACAACTTTTCCACTCCTTCCCCCACTCCTTCAAACTCACTTTTGCATTCTTACACACACAAAGTCCTTTGCCAAACTTGGGGTCACTCTCTTCATATTTGTGCATCTCCATGAATCCATTTCCCACATTTTCTCACCCACACTGAATTGCCCTCACCCTCTTTCCACATTTTCCACATGGGTCCACCTACTACATCAACACTCCACCTCTCCCCAACACCACACTTTAGTCTTCCAAGGTTACCTTCAGGACCTATCTCAATGCCTTTCTTCCACGTTCCCAAAACGTCTTCCGCAAAACCCTCAAAATGGAGGGTTAAATTGCTGAAAACCTTATCTGTTGTGGTTTGGTAGGATGATGAAACTTGGTGGGTGTGTGGTCCAACATCAGCCGGAAATTTTGAAGGTCATTTCAAGTAATTACGAGGTCATCCAGGGTCAAATCACTTAACAATGTGGTAGGAGGATGAAAATTGGGGTGGGTGTGGTCAAACATTCAGTTACCAAAAATTTTGAAATGATGTGAAAGTCCATTTCAAGGTCATCCGAGGTCATACAGGGTCAAATCACTTATGTATGTGGTAGGAGGATTGAAAATTGGTGGGTGTGTCAACATTTCAGTACAAAAATGTGGAAGGGTTGCTTCAAGGTCATTGAGGTCATCCAAGGTCAAATCCACTTACACATGTGGTAGGAGGATGAAAATGGGTGGGTGTGGTCCAAACCTTCAGTACCAAACATTTGGAAGGTCATTTCAAGGTCTCCGAGGTCATCCACAGGTCAACTCATTAACATGTGGTTAGGGGACGATGAAAATTGGTGGGTGGTGTGATCAAACAATTCGTACCAAAATTTGGAAGGTCATTCAAGGTCATCCGAGGTCATCCAAGGTCAAATCACTTCACATGTGGTAGGAGAATTGAAAATTGGTGGGTTGTGGTCAACATTCAGCAGTACCAAAAATTGTGAAGGTCATTTCAAGGTTCATCCGACGTCAAATCACTTACATTTGTGGTTGGAGGATAGGATGAAAATTGGTGGTGTGATCAACAACCTGTGCCAAAACTTTGAAGTTTCAGTGAAGGTAAAGGGGGGTCATCAAAGGTCAATCACTAAAATGTGGTAGGGGATGAACTTGGTGGGTGTGGGTGTGGTCAACATCAGTGCCAAGATTTTTGAAGGTCATTTGAAGGTCATGTGGGGTCATTCACGGTCAAATCAATAAAAACATTTGGGAGGAGGGATGAAATGAAAATTGGTAGGTGTGGTCAACAATTCGTGTGGACACTTGGAAGGGCATTTCAAGGTCAGTAGGGTCATCCGAGGCAAATGAACTAACATGTGTTAGGAGGAGTGATGGAAATGAAACTTGGTGGGTCATCACAATCTTCCCTGAGATCTTTAAAATGTTGCTCTTGTTCTTTAGCTATGCACTGGGCGGGGGAGGGGGGGACCTTTGTGGTCGAGAACCGCCTTGTCAATACACTATAGCCCTATAACGCCACCAAATCTAACATAAACACCACAGCAATGAGTGAGAAAAAGTCACGGAAACTTGTTGTAAGCGATTGGGTAATTATTGCCCATTTTCACGACATGTAGGTTGAAAATTGGGTATTTTTTCTGAAGATTTGATGAAAAGAGATAATCCATATTATTCCATTACCCAATGCCCTAAGAAAAAGTGGGAGGATACACTGAATCACACATCCAATTATCGAGTTGAACACAGTAAATTGTTTGGAAAAAAATAAAAAAATTAGAATAAAAAACACAGCCCAAAATTCGGTGGTTTCAAAGAATCTTACCCTCTTGTAATATTTGCATGTTAAGCATTTCGATTAGAAAATTCGTCAAATTAAGACTTGTTTAGGAATAAAGAACATCACACCATGGAGGAGAAAACGTGTTCACATCTGATGAAATAAAAAAAAACAACAAAAAAATGCGTAATTTTAGAGAAACTGATCAGCATTTCTAGATCTTCTATGGAGTAAGTTATGGGACTCTTAAATAAAAGAACAATACAGAGGAAATCAGGACAAATTAAGTTGAACATTTCAAAAAAAAAGAAGCCTTAAATCAGGGGAAGCAACATTTTTGTTTCCAATCAGTTAATGCAATATGTTACATTTCTATTTCAGGTTGTGCGTTCCTTTCAAGCCCCGAGGATAAATGAAGGAAAGTGCATTGCTTTATCACGCACTTCACAATTCCCCCGTCGTCCACGTCAACAAGCGATTTTGACAGCATTGGCAATAAGCAGGACCTTCAATCAGACTAGCGCCAGCCCAAGTCGCTTTTGAGAAGTGGTCGGCGTGGTTAAACCTTTAGTGAAATGTCTAATTCAAGGCGCTTCGTGCTACCTGGCTGTGATATAGGTGTAGACGCTTCTCCTGCTGGCCTTGCATCTTAAACATGGCTAACCCAAACAGACTATTTATAAGTAGAGAGGGTTGTAAAGTACACTAGCCATAGTTTTCTTTTGGCTAAACTTTCATTAATTTTCAATCCTGCAAAATTTGGCTGGTTTTATTTTTGTAAGTAATAGCGAAATATGATTCTGTTTCTAACATTCAGTTCCTTTGAGTTAGTTTAAACAGTTTGTCCATACTAGTGTTGTGCAGTACATGTATCAACTCTTAACGATTTGTGTTTTTATTTGTGAATATGGCATGCATGTAACTACGCTTAAAAGATAAATATTTGAAGAAAATGTTTGCCAGGAGCTCGGCAGAAAAATCGTACCATTAAATATTGTTGTAGAACAGCTCGTTGACGAGAACAAAAAGTGATTAGCGTGTAAGGTGGGTAAAGCTGAAAAGCAATAGAGGCCTAGACGCGGTATTGCCGGAGGAATACTAATGTGAGCGTTAGTGCTCTTCACTGGAATTTAAAGGGCTAAATGATATGCGAGAGAGAAAAAACAATGCGAGGAATTTATTTTCAGGGAAAAGTTGTGTCCATCTATATTAAAACAAAAAATTCAATATTTGAGTTTTTTAACATCTCAGGAAATGGACATGTTGATGGTTTAAAAGTTCATGAGAAAAGTTAATCTTGAGAAAAAAATTATGTTTAAAAAACTACTGGATTTAAAACAAATTTTTAATTTGCCAACCATGAAGCTTTTTCTGATTTGAAGGTTTATGTTGAAAATTTTCTCTTAGGCCAAGAAAAAAACAAGTATGTCTCAGAAGATGTACGGCATTTTGTTTAAAATTGGTTTTTGACTGAATAATTTTTTTAAAGGTTTACTCACTTGAATTTTTTTTTTTTTTTTTTTTTAAAAAAAAAATTAAGAAAAAATAAAATGAAAAAAAAGTGGGGTCAAAAGCATTTAAAAAACCCCTGGCATTTCGCATTAGCCTTTTTCTAACAAAAAAATGGCATTTCCCTTGTGATTTGTCCTGAGGGCCACTCGACCTGAAAAGTAGGTTAAGACAAAAGTGACCCCTCTGGCATGACCAGAAAGATGAAAGGGTTGCAATATTGTAATTAATCAAATTCAAAAATATGTATTGTTTATTCCAACAAGTAGAAAGTTTTGTATCAAAACAAATCATCTCACCATCTTGATTATTTCAACCAATTGCAGGTGTACTATTGCCCAAAAGAAGAAAGAAAAGAGGTATTCATCATGCACAGGGAGAAGACACTGGGCATAAGAAAGAGAAGAGAAGAGATGGGTGTACAACGACGGCTACGACGACGACAACTACGATTACATCATCAAGCATGGGCGAAAAAAAGTGGTTAGACCGATATGAAATTGAACCTTATAGGGAAAGGATCGTTTGGACAGGTAGGGTTCCAGTCAAAGGTGTTGAATTTTGCTACTCTCTAGGTCATGATGGTTAAAATTCAAATTGCAGTATTAAGAATTTTCTCTCACATGGGTTTTAAGTTTATATTTCAAGAACAAAGTTACGTAGTTGGACTGAAAATAGCCATGTAAATTGTAATTGACAGTTAATTTTACAGTGTCATATGTGCCAGAATAATGAAAAGAGTAATTCTTGATTGTTCGTCTAATCAAGATTTAACATATTGTCTGTTGCAAAAAACAATTGCTCATAATCATGACAATCATGAGGTAGCTTTAGAAAACTAGCTGGAAAGAGATGTTCAAGCAGTATTGATGCATGCACACCACGTCTTTGGCTTTGATTAGCATCATAGTTCAAAACCCAGTTTGGTGCGATTATCCTTGTAAACAGCAAAGGATTGGATTTCAGAATACAAGGAAATTAAATGGCATGGCTTCAAGATTTGTCCTACCCACAAGCTTCTTCATTCCATACTGAAAAAGTTTTTCAGTGACACCCTATATGATCAATGTAAGAAGAGAAACAAAATGATCAATGATTTTGCCGATATGAGCAGTATGGGTTAATTGCATTCTCCCAAAATTCTGAGACAAGATATGAATGTGTTGAACCAAATAATTCAGTGAAGTATCCCACTGTTACGATATCTATGGCACCAAAATCCACACATGGATTTAGAAAGCTGCAATTTTTGGTGTCGGCTTTAAGCAGAACAGCGCTGGGGATTACTTGACGTGCAATGTTTGGTGTCCTTGTCGGTGGCATCTGTGTGGCACTCTTTTCTCTTTCTTCCATTTCTGTAACGTCAATCCTTGGGCCAATTACAAACCAAACTTAGTCGTTAAGCCACTGGCCCAAGACCCCTTGACCCCCTTTTGTAAATAAGTGGGTGTACATATTGGGTGGCAAAAATGACATTGCCATGGACTCACCTTTTTCACACCTCCATTGCTTTATATTCACTCAGAAGAACACTTGGCACAAGACTCATACCATGGGGTATAACTTACAACAATTGACCGTAACCCCATGTGACCTTGACCCTTTTGCACAAACCATGATGGCAGGCGACATTAGCATTCTGTTTAAGCTTTATTTTTAAACACAATAATCCTAAGTTAACGAACTGCGCCTTGCGAATTGAGACTATATAGGGCACGGAAGCACCCTAATGCGTAAATGTAGGCCAGGTAGGTATCACTCACTTAATGCCCACATCGTCAATTATTAATTGCCTCGTTTCTGATTTCAATAATTTCTGACCATGATGGCCACTTGGTAGGTGACACCGTCTTAACGTATCCTTATTATGGGCATGGGGTCAATGTTCCGTTATTTATCGTTGCGTTAAATTAACTTCAGTGTCATGCTGGTCTTGCATATCTAATGAGCGCATTCTGCAATAATGTACTTAACTGCTTGGATGATGATGGCACTTGGACTAGCTGGCCTTGCTTGTTCTCCATTTTGGCTAGCTGTAAGTACCTTAGGTGAACTCCTGTAAGTCCTTACTAACCTGTTTCACCCTGATCCCAAGTTGAGCCATGTGGATTTGTTCTTTTGATGTGATGTGTGTGCACTGTTACTGGTGTGATAATTGAGAGGGGCAACAGATATTCAAGGCCTCCGTATATTTGTCATATGTAATTAGTTCAATAAATCAGACATGGCAATATATTTCTTACCTTCTATTTGCTATAGAAAAAAATGTATGCAATTACTGTTGAAAATTAGGTATTCCACGTTTTGATTACTGTTTACAAACAGGAATTTCAGGACCACATAGATTTTGAAAGAAGAAATAGCTGTAAAAATGGTGCCGTACTGCCCAGAATCATTTACATTAAATAGCTCGATTGGCCAATTTCATTTTTCCATCACCACATTTTTATCGCCCCCCCCCCCTTCCAGCTTGTGTGTGTTCAGTTTGGTTAGCTTTACACCAAGGTTTAGGTTTCTTTTTTCAGGTCTCCTTCGAACAATTGAAGTGCGAGAATGAAACCAGACTCATGGGGTTAAGGTTCCATAGGGGTTCCTTCATATGTGCATAATGTCAAGGTCCATGGACCAAGGTCACAGCCCATCGGGGTCATGTTCCATACAGCATCTTTGCCAGGGGATATGCAAGTTTATTTGGGCCGGCCATCTTTATCTGTCAGGACCCCTTAGGCAATCCTTGTGCGTTGGTATGTGTGTTTGGATGTATGTATGTGTTTGTCACTAAATTGTTAAGTTTTTTTTAAATCAACCTCATTGACATTGAATTCATTGGAACCAAACGTCTGTCATCGGTCACCATGGTATCCCTCAATATGTTGATGAGGTCAAAGTCTGTTCCAAGGTCCAGAGGTCCATGTGAGGTCAAGTTTGAAAAATGGGCTAAAAATGTACAATTGACCTAAATGAAACTTGAAGTTCATTGGAACCAAACTTGTGTCTAGGTGCACCATGCGATCCCTCATATTTGTTTAATTTGAGAGTCAAAGGTAATGGTGCCAGGGTCAAAGGTCATGGGGCGGCCCACAAATCTTATATTCTTTGAAATATAGCGAGCGCGAAAGCCGAGAACCGCGAAATTCTAGTATAAAGTTAATTGTAATTGTGGCATTTTTGAAGGGGAGGAAATTCGGGGGGGGGGGGCATTTGTCATTCCAGTCAGTATATTAAATCAACCAAAATCATCTCATAACTGAAATTAAAGGAAAGTTAATGAGGAAACATTGACTTCCTTCTTACAAGTATTTTGAACCAATGATGTGCCCATAATCCATTTCCATGTGCTGTTCTGTCATCGAACTCATGTCATTCTTAATTAGAAAGAGTTAAAGAAGTTTAAAGACCTGGCAAAACTTTCATGCACATGATAAAAATACCTTAATTACCAGTGCTTTGTGTCTAAATGAGTGCAAAAGTCGGGTTTTTGTATATGCTGAAGGTTAGATTTTGTGGGATCACATGACTTTCTAATGAAATTTCCCAAAAAGAGGACTCAATACCCACTCTGATATTCCTACCCTACCCAAACTTGTGTTCTTATAGACCCTAATTTAGTCTATCCCTACTTTGACCAATTTCATGGCGGTTCCTTAAATCCCTCGGGTTCAGACACATTCTCATCCTCCCAATGATCGTTCAATGACCTCATTTTTACCACGCCACTTAAGGGCCAAAGCTGGGTATCAAGAATCATTCCCAGGTCAACTTTGTAGACAGTCCCTATGTACCAGCGATCAAACTTTACCCATGCATTGCTATTGATCCTGGATGGCGTGCACTGGCTTCAGACAGCTGCCATCGAATCCACCTGAACTTTTTATTTTGTCAATTGTATATAGCTCACTGCTTCATAGATTGCCTTGATGCATTAACGTGAATCACTCAGCCATGCGCTCTACGGATAAACTTGCAACTGTTATACTCTGGCTTCCATTAAGGTGACGATTTCTCACTTGGGGGCCCCGGCGCGAGATTTCACGCCATCCGGACAGTGGCTCCTGTACTCTATTTTTTCTCTTTACTTCTCTTAGATTCACAGCATGCGTCCTTTCGTTGGTTTGAAGTTGCACTGTTAATTTTTAAATGCTTGGCTACTGCTTACTTAATAAATCTTATCCTTGTATCTGTATGCAATACTTTGCAAGGGTAAAAATCAGATAAGGGCAAGTGTTATTTCGTTATCATATAGCCTAATCATTTCACTTCCGATTGCATTCCGTTCTTCTGAATAACAAGTACAACATTAAACGGTGGGCCCTTTGAGTGGTGTAATAAAAAACATCAAGTTCAAACTGAATCCGTTGATCCTTTGAACTTTGCAACCTTGTGTTTATTTTGGATAGCGAGGGAGGGCTGTATAAAAGCAAAGACCTGGACTTTACACCAGACATATATACATGTAGCACATACAGGGAATAATCCCGTCCATGGCCCACTCGAAATTAAAACGCTGTTAGTACAACTTAGCTTAAATACATTGATCATTACTTCAAAAGTGATCAGTCTTTCATGAGGGACATGATTCCTTTAGAAATTTTTCTACAAATTAGTTAGGGTATGATATCAAAGTTAGGGGTGCAGTAATTGCCTCAATGTAAAGTGTAATTTGAAGCTGGTCTCAAAACGTTCGCACATGTTTTAAACCATTCCTCCCGCATACTGCCCACTTTAAGGACGCAATTACATCATGCACAAGTCACAACTTTACTGACCCTTTAAACCCACTGTTCTTTTCTTCTATTTGCCAATCAGAGAAAGTGTAATAATTATTTTACTCTGACCAGAATCCTTTGATCTCCAGTTTTTATGGAAAGTTCATTAGTAAAAACCCCAAATCACAATTTTATTGACCCATTATTTTCCCTTTATATCATTAACAGTACATGCCTCATTTCTGATGGGACTATTCAATGTTAGATTACCAAAGATGCCTCTGAAAGTCGTTCCCTTTGTAGAATTTTTACCCTTTACCAGTATTTTAGAAGAACACTGTACTGATTGGAGGGAGAATCTTTATCTTTTCTTAAGGTGGCATTTTTGTAATGATTCACAAGTTATGCTCAAGAAAAGGTTATATTCCAAAATCTCAGTTGATTCTGGCGGTAACGTTTTGATGTTATGAGCGAAGGCCTGTGCTTTTGGTTATGACATGCAACTAATTGAGCTCCTTGTTGATCCCTAAATAAATCAGATCTTAACAGAGCTCTCTTATTTCCATAAAAGAGGGCCTGCATGCTGCCCCCATAGGCCACTGTGAATTGTAATTAAAAAAAAAAAAAAAAAAAAAAAAAATGGTGAATTTCACTATTAATATCGAATATGCACGTAATATTTGGCACATTATACACTCATGCCAACATTTTCAGATTAATATAAATCTCACCTGTTCAGGTAAGTCGGGGGGACCGAGGCCGTGGATCACGGAATGACCCTTTATTATTTCTCAATTATTTTACACGTAAACGCTGATGGGGGAGTGAAATATCAATTCTGGAAGTCCGCAGAATCGGATCTTGACGTTTTGACTTCCACCACACACATGAATGTTGAAAGTAAGATGCTCACTGACTCCACATGGACTGGAGTGCTAGACTCTTCTGGGTATAATCAGTAAGGATCTTTTTCGACCACCTATAAAATCCTATTGCCATGCCTTTAACATAGTCTCTCGTGCCACTGTTATTAACCCGTTAGAGTTAAGACATGCTTTTAGGGTATTCAATATCCTTTTGTCATGGTCATTTTATGCACCACGCTGATCAATTTAAAATATTAACGATCACGTCGTCAATGCTTTAATGTACCGATAATATTTAGGCAGTGAAATATCATCTGTGTAGCGTATTAATGGTGGTCTATACTTTTTATGGTGGTTATTTGATAGCAAAAGAAAATATTGATGAGAAGGCTGGTGCATGTGATTATCGATACACAGCAATTTGTGAATCTACTTATTTGAAATTGCATTGTGTTTTGAAGAGTCAATTTCTGATGTTTTGGCACGGTTTTAATAATTTTATTGAAATTAAGCCCTTTTGGATTGTAAATTTTTCTAAGGGGTATTGTCCCGATTTAAGGATATGAAGTTTTTCATCTTGATAGTTGGCCTTCACCCAAACACCCCACCTTAAAGTTTTCGCGCCGATTATTTCATGCGTTTTCATGTGAGAGCAGACCGTGATTTCGTAAGCCCCAGCGTACGTGTAAAATTAATATTGGGCGACCAAATTGGGAATAAAACAATTTTCGCTCATAATACTATCCAACCCAAACATCCTTTGGTCCCTAAGATTTCACAGGTACATGAGAAAAATAGTAGGCTTTCTTCTGATAACCAAATGGTTGACTCACTTCCGGTTCAAATCTGGGCTCTCTCTGGGCAGGCTATTAGCGATCGGGCCCATGGACTTTAAGTAGGAAAAATACAAAGGAAAAATTAAAATAGGGCAAAGTAGGAAAAGGCGAGACAACAGAATTAATATGAATCTAGGAAGTGGGGAAGGGGGAAATAGAAGCGTAAATGAGTTGGTTAAAAACTTTGCTTCCTTTGGTACACTTTTTTACTACCAAGTTTAGAAAGGTGTCTAGAATGATCCAAAGTTTCCATCTTTTTACCAAAGAGGAAGTTTTGATATTTGTGACGTATCTATTCACATCGCAACAAGGAATATCGCAACCATTTGGTGAAAATCAGATGTAGTTGAAGTCATTACTCCATTTTCAAAGTAACCCACCACGGCTACCGCTAGCTACCCCCCGCGTGCTACACGAGCATAGGGTTTCACGCTGGCTAGATTATTGTAGTGCTGTTTGTATTTGCATTTGCACTAGGGTACACTCATGAGTAAAAAGCGCAAAGCTATTTTGTTTCATGAACAACAAATTTGGTTTGTGCGGCCATTGATTCAATCAAGTTTTTTTTAAATTGAAATTTTGTTTTGTCTTTTTCTTTTTTTTGAGGGGGGGGGACTTAAGACCCTAATCCAGAATTTCAGAACCTTATAGCACATTTGTGTTGTAAGTCTTCAAGCCATGTTTACACGATCACAAACTCCCGGGTTTTGAACTCCGAGTTAAAAATTGGATCCACTTTTTTACTTCACTCCAAGTTGTCTCCAAACATTGGCCGAACGCTAAAATCATTCCCCTGCAGTCCTACTCCACTTCTCAAATATTGGAGTGTAGACAGAGTCACATACCAAAGCCACGCCTTTTGCGTCATGATTTTCAAGCCAGGAATTTGTCAACAAATTGACTTGCCGGTCCCCCCCTCTCCCATCTCCTGAGTGTCCACATGCAGGATGACACCCCCAAACGTTCTAGAGTGTTATTGAGTTTGTTTTCAGCCCTATTTTTAAGGGGATAAACCCCACTAGACTCTCGGGAATTAAAAACTCTGAATGCATCTGCACTGTCAAAACCCTGATCAACACAGCAGCCTCCCTAGTGAAATGGCCTTGTGTACTTTAGTAGTACACAAGTTACAGGTAGCCATATTCTCCTCTAACTAGGGCACTGGCATCAGCTGATTCTTTTTCAATGTCATCAGTCATGGGATTCGGTATCAAATATTACTGCCTGCATGCGACCTTGGACTTGAGTTTCCTGTACCCTAACAAAAAAAAAAAAAAAAAAAAAGTAGACATGAAATCGATTACGTGTTTCGTTTACACTGCAAAAAATTCGAATTCAATGACGACTTATTCGAATTCACTCAAAAGTAAGTTGCTAAAAAGCAACTTACGAATTCGACTTTTTGAAGTCATATCGATTACGACTGCACATGTTTACACTTAAGGAAAAAGTGAAATTGATGACGACTCAATCGAATTCACTTGGACTTTTGGCCCAGTGTAAACGGGGCTATATTCTCCTCTAACTAGGGCACTGGCATCAGCTGATTCTTTTTCAATGTCATCAGTCATGGGATTCGGTATCAAATATTACTGCCTGCATGCGACCTTGGACTTGAGTTTCCTGTACCCTAACAATGACAAGGAAAAATAAATTGGTTTCACATGCACTGGTTCCTTCTTGATTACCGTAATTGTTGCTGAATATTGTCAAAAGTTTGTGTCACATTATGTGTCTATTAATCTCTTCCTCTCTTGATTAGCACCGTTTTGCAGAGATGTCTTCAAACTTTTGTGTCAGCAAATGCCAATTGTTTGACATTCATCTGAAACTGATTGGACTCTCAAGCTAATTGAAATTCAAGAAATACCTAAACAATGTATTTATTTTCTTCTTTCCCATCATTCTTTGCTGCAGGTCGCCAAGGCATACGATCACCAGGAGCAGGAGTACGTAGCCATCAAAATCATCAAGAACAAGAAACCGTTTCTAAACCAGGCACAGATAGAAGTACGGCTTCTTGATCTCATGAATAAACATGACGTTGATAGTAAATACTACATTGGTGAGTTTCTGACTCCTGAGATAAGTTTTTTGTTGGGCATTTTGGGCAAAGGTAACATTTTATCCCCCCAAAATGTCACTTTTTGCAAGAATAAATTCATTGCACTGTAAAAAGTAACTAAGGCACTCTTGGTAATTTGCTTAATCTGAACCTAAAAAGAGCATTAGTATACAGCGTATTCGTGAAGCATGCATTCTATAATGGTTTGCCTCAAAGGCCTTCAAAATTAAGAAAGTGAAGGCAGAATGCCTTTTTCCCCTTTTCAGATTTTTATAGTGTAATATTTTTAGGCAATATTTAGTCAATAATTTTGTAAGTAAGATGATTGATAAGCTGCTCAAAAATTGAACAAAAATTCATCATAAAAAGTAAACTTTTAGTTAAATTGCATTTCTCACATGGATATACTATTTTTTGAGATTTTATGATATTAAGAGCGGGTTGGAAAACAGTAAATTGGAATTAAATTTGCAAAAATTGTACTGACACATGTTGAAGCTTTGAGAATTTAATATGGCCTTATTAAAACCTTAAACAGGTCATAGAAATGGTTATGCCTTTTGAGAATGAGTATCTGAGCATAGGGAACAGTTTTTGCTACGTAGAACTGTGAACATAACATATTACAAGTCAGTTTTTAAGCTTTTCTGACCAGGAAAAAAAAACAGCCCTTGGATGCATCGATTTGTGTATCAAGAACTTCAAGTTGAAGAAGTGACACATAAAGCCTAGCGACGTTAGTGACACAATTTTGCTACCTTATTCCAATTTTCAAGGTGATCTTGTTATGTTTCCTGTATATTTTGATATATTCTGGGAATTTTGTACCACGTTCTTGCATTTTTCAAGGACCTGTTTACTAATTCAACCAGTCCACTTACAGTACTCTTTATCAAGTGTTTTCGGTAGACTCGAGTGAGTATTTTCTAATGGTTTGCTTTTTGCACCCATAGTACCAATCTTTATGTATGTATGCAGGTAAGATGCTACTGTAAATAAAGATGCATTTGATACTACAGGTTTAAAATGTATACCGGTAATTATGTCACTGCTTTGTAGACTTACATTTTAAAGTTTTGTTTATTGTAGCTGATGCACTATATTTTGTTGCAGGATTTTTTTTCAGTAGTCACAGACATATCATCACAAATTCTTTATCTTTTACTTCTTGCAGTGAAACTGAAGAGACACTTCATGTTCCGCAACCATCTATGTCTTGTCTTTGAGCTCCTTTCGTACAATCTGTACGACCTCTTGCGCAACACAAACTTCCGGGGCGTGTCCCTCAATCTGACGCGCAAATTTGCGCAGCAGATGTGCACGGCGTTGCTGTTCCTAGCGACGCCGGAACTGAACATTATCCATTGTGACTTGAAGCGGAGAATATCCTGCTGTGCAATCCCAAACGTTAGTGCAATCAAGATTGTCGATTTCGGAAGCTCTTGTCAACTTGGTCAGAGGGTAAGTGGTTTTTGCTACATTATGCCCCCTCTTTGAATGAGAAGTGTCCCCAGTGTGTTAGGGGTGCACACATGCGTTTGTATGTGTTTGTATATGTGCGCATGTGGGTGTGCATGTGCGTGTGGTGTTTCAGGATAACTTTTAAAAAAGAGCCAATCAAAGAAGTTGAGGTATAGGTTGTACTGTAAGCTTTAACAGGATAATGTATAGAGATGTGACATCAATGTTACAAACACAAGTAGTACCTGGTCTACTGACACGTTAGATGTGCCAAGGAATACGCCCATATGTCAGCTACAGCATTCTTACCATACGGATTGAGCACAAATTTCAAAAGCACAACCCCTGCAGGTGCGCACGCATACCATCAGGCAAGTTGGTTCATTGCCGGTGACGTCACCGTCACCTCATCTATTTTTGTGAAGTTTTTATTAAAATTGCAGATGACTTCAAAATGCCAAATATGAAAGCCTGAGAATATGTATTTTGGACACCGGACAGCATGTACAAAATGTGATGTATTGTAATGCTGGTGAATATATGCCCTTAGGTGTGCACTCTTTTGACCTAAAAAAAATGTAGGGTGCTCAAGCGTGCATACTCGTACATCAAGTGGATGTTTATATCAAGAATGTCCCATTTGCATGCGAAAAATGTACATGTTATGGTTGGCAAGTTGGGAATTGTGTCAAAAAGTGAAACAGCTAAGGAAATTGGTGCTTATGTAGGTAATATTTCATATGTTGCCCAAAAGGTTCATAATGTATCTTGGAATTACTGCGCAGGCAATTTGTCCGTACTGAGTACACAGTTTGACAGGTGCTTGCGCAAAAGCGGAAGCTGTTGGAGAACGTTGTGTCTGCATGACTTA
The DNA here is from genome assembly GCA_023653785.1 of Ophioderma brevispina. Classification (NCBI taxonomy): domain Eukaryota; kingdom Metazoa; phylum Echinodermata; class Ophiuroidea; order Amphilepidida; family Ophiodermatidae; genus Ophioderma; species Ophioderma brevispina. The sequence continues at coordinate 22,614 of JAMKCH010011464.1, forward strand.
TCCAAATCTTATGTCTGTGGTTTGATCTCTTTGTATCTTTGTGCTCTGAGAACTCCTGTACTTTGTAGGCACTTTGAATGCAGGGATGCAATTGTGGGTTTGATTCCTTAGGCTTACAAGAAGAAAAGAAGTTTGATTAAAAAATGTACTCTGTGTATATTGTTTTGAAGGGTAATTTTGATGCATTTTTTGACATTTTTTTTTGGGGGGGGGGAGGATCAATTCAGTTGACAGGTGCCGTCTTGCATCCAGTAGTTAGTTAAGACCAGAAGAGAAAGAAGAGTAATTGGAAAGACCCCATCTTAGATGCATGAGGAAAACTGAGAAAATCTACAAACCATTGTGTTACTTAATACTGGGAATTAAATCTGGTTGATTAAAACATTCTTGATGAAAGCTGGGCGGGATTGGGACATGAATTCATTTCATTAAGAGCTAGCCCCCCCCCCATAAAAAGAAAATCTGACAGTAAAAATAATAACTGCATTCATGCAACTGTTGATTGGTCATGATGGAAATTACAGGATTTTTTAACATATGAACTTAAGAATGATGGTGGGACTGAAAGGGGCTAGAAAGTAAAACATATAAAAGCTGCATTTTAACTGGTTATTGAACAATATATTGAAGTAATTAGCCAATCAGAAATTCTGTTTGTTCTCAAGGGTTTAATAACGAGGGATTTGATACTTGGCTGTATATAGTACCGCACTTGTTTTTGTGGGCCAGCAGCTATAGCTGGAGGACCACTTAGCAATCCGTTGTGTGTGTGTGTCACTAAAATGTTTTTTTTTTTCAGTTGGGGTTCAACTGGAACCAAACTTGTGTCATAGGTGCACCAAGGGATCCCTCATATGTTGATGAGGTCAAAGGTCATATGCCAAGGTCAAAGGTCATGGAGCAGCCCAAGCTTATATTCTTAGAATATAGCAAGCGCGAAAGCCGAGAACCGCAAAATTCTAGTTGTTAATTTTGTTGATATTAAGTTGGGAAAATGGGAATAGACTTTGAGAGGTAATGCTTAAAAATAGACATAATAATATTATTTTTCACTTTCACACATTTCTCCAGATATACCAATACATCCAAAGTCGGTTCTACAGGTCACCAGAGGTATTATTAGGTATTCCTTACGACATGGCCATAGACATGTGGAGTCTGGGATGTATACTAGTGGAAATGCACACGGGAGAACCACTCTTTAGTGGCTCAAATGAGGTAAGTATCAGGCAGGGGGGGTAGGACATGCCAACCTAACAAACGGTAAATTCAAATCAGCATCAACATCCGGCGTAACCTGAGTACTTGTCTTTTAAGACTTACGGTAGGAGGGCGCTCTTACACATATCGGACAAAGACTTGACTAAAGACTACCTGGTCACAAATATTTAAATCCAAATGAACATTTTTGGAAATTGCACAGTTTTGTAGCGGGGTTTAATCCACTAACCCAAGCTGATTTTTGAAGTCAATAAATTATTCTAATGTAATCATGATATTACTAAGTTTTATTGAATGAAAATTTAAGAGGTGATTTTGTATTGTCACTTAGATAGTGGGACCGAGGCTGCTGTAGAAAATGCACGTAAAAATTCCATAAATTACCGTTTGGAAAAGCCCAAATTGTGCAGGTTGTGTCCTGCCCCCAAAGTTTGTGTGTACATAAATCATTAGAATGTCCATAAACTAAGACTGTTTTTTTGACAAAAACACAAGCACACATGGACTGTGTGAGCCAGGAGGAAGGTCACATCTCACTTCGCCTTGCATAACTGGACAAAATATATGCGCCAAACCTGCGTTGCTTGTGTTTACATGAGGTGTGCTTATCAAGTGCCCTAGTAATTTTTAGTCCTTCAGTACATGTATAGTATTTGAGCTCCAGGTGGCTTCAAGCACTAGCAAGGATAGTGTTTCCTTGACTTGCTATTCCAAGGGGCATAGGTCTACACCTTGAGAATTCTTAGAAGACCGTGTTTTGTTAGTGTTACATACAACTCAAGAACCTGACCACAGCTGTGTTTGAGTGTCAATTCCCTGCTTGTGTCAAGCAGAATATGTTCTATAGTATAACCTGTGCAAAATTGGTAACTTAAATTATTGCTTACGATATTGCAAGGGGTATTAACACAACACTCCATAGCAGACACAGTGCATAGAATATGTGTCGTGTGTTTGCATGTATCCGTGCAGGTGGGTAAGTGTCGGCAGACTTGTTTAAGACAAGCTGAGGGTAGAAAATGCACCAAGTCCAAAAAGATGCGATGACGTCATGGTACGAACACACATGGGCATGAATTCGCTGGCCAGGCCAGCAACATCCTCGTGGCTTGCCGTCCTTGCTCATGGGTACTAGTTCGCTGGAGGACCCGGGTTCAAATCCCACCCAAGATGTCCAATATTCTTTAGCTTCTATCCCCTTTTCCTCTAGGGAAACAAGAACAGTGTTTGAGGGTTAAAGGTACAAAAAGAGATTTTGGGTCGCAGGGACTGACTTTTAAGGAGAGTGAGAGCGATAGCTCCCCTACAGCTCTCCTTAAACGATTTTTAGGAGAGTGATTTAAAGCTCCCCTTGGGAATCTGTTCTTTCCCTGGTTAGCAGTGGTAAATGCTATGAACCGCTCCCCTCAAAACTCCCCGATATGACCAGGAGAGCTTTTTACCGAGCACCACCTTATTTTAAAAGTCAGTCCCTGGGGTCATCCATATATTGTGTGATATGTACTGATTCATATAGGTTAGACCCCAATAGATTCCTTACTTTGAGATCACTGGTGAATTTCGAACTCAATCACACAGTACGCTTTATGTCTATACCTTCTGATTCTTAGAATGTTCGTTCATCAGCAAATTCGATCCTACTTCACCTCTGGTCAACTCTGAGAATAAGGGCGGTATAAATCGGGCCTAATACCTGGGGCAAAAGGGCATTATCTTGTATCTAGTTTACCAACTTCTTAGTTCCTTATGTCATTGCTCTTTAACTTACGTTACTTATATTGGAAAAGGGTGTAATCTTTTTAATGTAAAGAAAAATACTCCCAGTTCCACAGTTTGCTTTGCAATGTTACTTACATGTTGATAGAAGAACGTATTTCCTTTACATCGATTTTCCATGTGAGGATCATGAAAGATTTTGACAGATCAAAGGAAGCTGGATGCGGTATGCATCCTTTTAACTTAAACAGACCAAGTACGTTATTACCTTTAAGACACTATCAGTGATTTGCTAAATCAGCAAATTGAAAAAATCATCAAAAATCAGATTTTTGCATGTATGCAACAAGTACAGGTATCCTAATATACCCTGCAAATGATAAGACCAGAAGCAACCTAATAAGGACAGAATCGGAGATTTTAGTCATTACTGTCCGAACGGACACTTACTACAACACGTAATTGAATGGAGAATCGTATCTTGGAACACTGCAGTTTTCTTCCTTTTCTGTCAATTCTAGCTGGAAAAGGTAACTTATGAGAATTCTACAGACTTATTCTTCACTTTGAAGCTATTCCTGCAAATTTCAAATATTTTTTCAAATCACTGATAGTGTCTTTAAGCAAGTACAACTGAGTTTATGGAAAGAAAGTAAGGTGAATGATGAGAGAATTCTTTGCTCTTCCTAACTTTCCCTCTCTTTGCATTTTCTCTTGCACAGGTTGATCAGATGAATAAGATAATTGAGGTGTTAGGAATGCCTCCACCCCACATTATAGACCAAGCACCAAAGGCTCACAAGTACTTTGTCAAGACGGACAGGGGATGGGTGCTCAAGAAAACCAGGGAAGGTAAAAAGGTGAGTAACTTGCTGAAAACTTGTGTGATGTAGACATTGGTCAAAATTACGTTACTGGTAACTTGATTAAGAGTAGATGCATTCTTTAAAGTGATAAAAAACCATTTATACAATTTTATATGTGCAAGCGGTCTTTCAAACATTCCAGAAAACTTGCATGATGCATTCAATTGAAGAAAACATTGTAGTCCAATGTAGCAAAAAAGGGGTCACAATAAAACAGACCAGCTTTTTATCATGGTGGGGGTGGTGTTGAGGGGGAAAGACAGGGGACTGGCATTTCCCATCTGGTCAAAATTTTCCCTTCTTCCTACGTGAAATTTCCCCCCATCTTTTTGGCCAGAGTTTGTCCTTCCCCGTCTGCAATTTGGTTCCTAATGAATTTCTTGACAGGCTAAAAAACAAACAAACATGAGCGCCAGTAAAATAGATGTAAATTTAGCTAGATGTTTTTATAACACTAAACGTGTGTACTTCTAGAAATTATTTGTCAAAATGTGTCCCTTGCAACAGCAGAGGTCCCCAATATCTAACCCCACACCTCCAAACCCCCCTAAAATTTAGAGGTCAAATCCTGCAGCTGTGGAAGGAATAAAGGCTCTTAATGGAAAAATTACTTTGATGTGGAAAAAAGTTTAATACTTTGTTGCTTATTATTTTATGTTTACAGTACAAGTCTCCTGGCACAAGAAAGTTACACGACATTCTTGGTGTCGAGACGGGTGGACCAGGTGGAAGGAGGGTAGGAGAACCAGGTCATACCGTGTCAGATTATCTCAAATTCAAAGATCTCATACTCAGGTAAGTGGTACAGGCATCAAGTCCTGTTCTTTGTTGGCAACAAATATGTCAACGGGTGGTGATTAAAATGCCGAAAGTTATGTCAGGAATACAAGTCTTTGCATTTGTAGATGTTTAAAAAAAATTGTTACACCAAGCAACACTAAAAATTAAAACTTTAATTCCTTATTCACTAAACTATAAATATGTAACAATGAGATGGCGTGTGATGAAAATCCATAAAACCGGACTGTGTTCACCACAACAATATTTGGCCCCCAAAAACAATGTTGGTATTTGAAGGGAGACTAACTTAGACCTGGGTGTAAAACCAGGGTTTAGTCCTACAAGAGGGGACCTTTTTCCTTTTCAAAATATGTGAAAGTTCAATGTAACGGGTGAGAAAATTCCTCATGGCCATGGATGGGCCAGAACAGCCCATCCATGCGGAATTTTCTCACCATTTAAAGCACACTTGTAGGTATGTGTAAGAAAAAAAGGCCCCTCTTGTCGGACTTAACCCTTGTTAAACCCAGGTCTAAAAGTTAGTCTCCCTGTCAGAATACCAACCAAGTGTTGGGTGGGTATGTTAATCCGCAGATGGGCATCCAAAGGCATTACTCTACAGAATAAACTGATTAACTCAATGAAATTCTACTGTGGCACGGGGATAGAACATGAAAAGGTTATGCGCTCTATTCTTTTTGGACAGGTTATGAATATTAATGAGTTCATTACATATTTTCAATAAAATGTGATTAAAGCACTACAGACTGGGGCGGCACTTAAGGAGTTTTGACGTGTGATTGGTATAAGGGCAAGCTGATTTGCACCTTCAGCATTCAGTTTAGAGCCCAGTCTGGACAAAGGGAAGAATTTTCGTTTGAAGTGCGAAGGTATCATGCGCAGATACCGTGGATAACTGTTCGTTTGTTTGCGTTTATTAAAACGCGCACTCTACGGCCTGCGTTCGGTGCTTTGCTGCATGCCGAAGGTGGCGCGGATTTTCTTGCTGCCAAACAAGACGCCCAATTTGAAAAAAGTGTCCAATTTCAGTGGTTTTGGGCGTGTAATGGAAAAAGTAAGTCGGTGACCTCATTATTATTTCAAAATGTTAAATGAACGTACATCGGGAACTCAACATATTTAGAAATTACAAAATTTCATCGAGAAGTTTTATTTTGGAGCGATCCCAAACGTCAAATTTTGGACTTTTCATTAGGACTGGCATGGTTTAAAAAGTGACATGTCGCCTGCCTAAGGCAGGAGACCACATTAGGGATCACTTTGTCCACTGTTGTTGTAGTCTGTTGTTGATGTCTGTTGTTGTGATGTTGTTGAAAAGGGTAACATAGAATTGTCATAAACTATATGTGGTAAACTATCACATGCCTATGCACAGGACACTATAAGGGATAAAGGAATGTGTTATGAAGTCAGGGGTGTGTGATTCTTCATGGATTTTCCCGATTTCAGGATTTTTCCGTGATTTCAAGGCTTTTTTTTGTTCAAACTTGTTACGCAAAACTTTATTTAATTTCAGCCCGATTCTAAATATTTTAGGTCAATTTATGCTTTTCAGGATTTTTTAAAAACCAAATTAAGGATTTTGCCAACAAAATCAATCACACCCTGTGAATGTGGATGTATACTCATGC
>JAMKCH010011465.1:0-30175 GCA_023653785.1 Ophioderma brevispina
TATACATATTATTGTTAATCATGTAACTAATTCTGTGTGTCAAAAAAAGAGAGTTAATCGCCATTGCAAAAACTTTTGACCCTCTTGTCTTAAAGGGGAATAATCTTTTTTTCAGAGACCCCAACTTCCCAAAACGTATTTATTTGAACGCCTCCGTAATCATTATTATTTTTTTTTTTTGTTTTTTTTTTTTTTTTTGGAGGTGAATGATTACATGAGTCCCCACACTACCCAGGTGAGTGAATCCATTGCTAATTTTGAATCACGTAACAATGCCTTTTGTGCGGAACTATAAAAGCCAGACCCGACATCTGTTGTTTGTTCCTTCCCCTGCTCCAAGCCTGCACACTGTGTGCAACAAGCCTACGTTTTTCAGAGTTGGTTGTACATTTACAACAAAAACGGACACAGAGGTTCCCTAGGCTATACCTCATAACGGCATTGTCAATCCGCGGAAAGACGTGCTACAACCGACCGGAAGGGTACAAACAAACAAGTCGCTGATTTCCTCGGGAGTGAATATCGCAGAGTACGGTCGGTAAGCGTCCTAAGGGACACCAACGAGAGGTGGGTCATTTGAGGCCACGAAAATCTCCAGGACGACCACGATTGAGTACCAGACGAGACGATCGCCGACTGCTTCATCTGTGCCGTAGAGCCAGGAAAATGTCACGGAGCCCCGTCTTCGTCGTTTGTGGAGGAGACATTATGGAATCAACTTTTCCCACCAAACTGTAATGTAAATCTGAGATGCTTCAACATGGTTACCGAGCAAGACGACTGACCAAATGTCCACGCCTACAGCTTCACAACTAGTGGCTCGGACGTGCTGGGGGGGAAAGCACAGAAAAGATGAAGCTAGGACACTGGGGAAATGGTTGTCTTTTTGGGAGAGGTCGCTAAATCTCGACCGTCACGATTGGAAGGACAAAGGGGGTCGGTCGGATTACGTGGGGGAGAACCTTCAAGATGGACTGTATTCAGGACATCAAACCAAGGGTGTGGCGGCGGCTCAGTGATGCTATGTGCCGGTATTATTATGGCGGAGAGGAAAAAAAAAAACATCAACTGGGTGGTGCCAGGTGGAAACATGAACGTCGTGCTTTGTACCTGGATTTGGAAATACGGCCTGCCACATGCAAGAGGGAGTTTAGCAAACAATTTTTCGGCCGCAAGACGACAACGCCACGCTTCACAGGGCCGCTGGTGGTGAAAAAAATTCTTGAGAGAGAGGGGGTGGAGCAGCTGCCATGGCTGCCTTTCTCCCCTGATACTGAACTATTGAGCTTGCCTGAATTGCTTAGCCCGAGCCATTCAAGACGGGGACCAATCTTCCTCAAAATCGACAGGCTCTGGACCGTTATGAGTGGGACGCTTGCCATTGACCGTCAACTTTGTGGACAGTACGCCGCGACATCTTGACGCCCTGATTCATGCCAGGGTGGCCATATTCGATGTCAGTGACTGATCGACATTTAAACAGTACTAGTGAACAGTTCGATGCATGAATCACCACAAAATGTTGTTGTTGTCCAAATTCCCCTTTTCTCATTAGGCTAAGACATAGTTCCGTAACGGTTTAAGTTGTGGTTCAGTTTCATGATATATTCGGAAGAGACAGATCATTCAAGTAGTGTGCGATATAGTCCCGAGATGTCATAAATAACTCACACTGTAAGAATCATTCCATAAAAGTGGTAAAAATATTTACTCCAACTTTATTAGCACAGTGTACTATATGGGATAAATGCACATACCACTATGGCTACAATAATCTCATTCAACCAAAAGACAGTTTCATTGAACTGTAATTATCCGGTGTGGCAGGAACTAGAGTCCTCCGGACTCATCTCGTCCACCTGCAAGGTGAAGAGAGGGCGACTCGATTCAGTCGACTTTTAGTTTCACTCTTTATTCCGTGTCCTCTATGGAGCTCCGTGAGTAATATTCCTTTCACCGGTATATCATAACATGAACTGACCTTGATGCTTAGGTATCAGTGCTAAAACGGGGTGTGTAATTTTTTAAATAGGCCTCGCAAATAGAATTACAATTTGAACATCGTTGCCTGAAAGCGAAAACATTCTCTCTGAAGAATGCCAATTTGATTTGACCCGTCGCTTTTGGAAATAGCATGTTCACGCATAATGACAACGATATTTATGAAATATCTGAGGTAACTTGAAGAACTTTTTTTTTTTTAAAAAATTTTATTAATTATCTTGTTTCTATCTGTCCATTATTTCAGTTTTGTACGGCTTTTCTGAATCGTCAGATTCCATAAGGGAGTCGGAGTAAGGACATAACTATTCTCATACAGAACTTTGGGGCAGCAGTCCGCCATTGGTACTATAATCTTTTAAAGTAAAAATGTTTGCTTTTTAATTGTTCGATCTAGGTTCAAACATCCACTACTGTTCGAAGATACTCAAAACTGAGAGCAAGATTTCCATATAATATTATTTGATTGATTTTATTCGGCATATATACCTTTTAAAGCAACAATATTGCACACTCACGATCATGCAATATAGAGAGAAAATACATTTTAAAAATGATAATACACCAAGGATAACCCATTAAGTCAGCTGAATTTGCCAACTTATTTCCAAAGGGGTCCTTATTTGAGATAATACAACAAACACAACAAAAAATAACACATATACCCCCACAAAAAACTTGTTAAAACAAGATTAAATTAAGCTAATACGGGCCTGTTGTATCTAAGAGGTGAGTTTTAGCTTCTTTTTTTAAAATTGGATTTCATGATATTGATTTAATGTTTGTCAGCAACCTGTTCCAGTCTTTGATAGCATTATAATAAAAGAGGCTGCAGTAGGAGTTTTTATCTTTGGAATTGAAAGTTTAAAATCACTACCCCTCGTATTATACAATGAAAGCTTGATACAAAAATTAATCTTTCTATAACTGGACTAGAACCAGTGGGCTAAGGGGCCTACCCGCTCTGAGGGGGCAAATTTTCCCAGTTTTGGGAAATTTCCTTCCCTCTCAGGGGGGCAAAAGGCCAATTTTTCCCCGGGCAGAGGCTAAAAACGAGCTGATTTAGCATGAATTTTTGCAAATTTTTTTTCCCGGCCAAAGTGCGTCAGGGGGGGCAACCTCAAAACTGGCCCTATTTGATTTTGACCTTTTTTAAACATTTGAAATATTTAAAACATGATTTAAACGACGCTGTTTCAGCTCTGTTATTGATTTCAAATGCCCAAAGTTGGAAATCACTTGGTTGATATATACAGAAAATCCTTGCTTAGGTAAACCGTATTACTTTGTTCTGAAGCGCATTGTAATCTGTTTGCATGATATTGGAAATACCAGCATACCAAGACAAAAATCAAAATAATCAAGAGGCTCACCCAGAGCGAACATATGGGTTTTTTTTTACATTCTGATTAAAAACGTTAGGCCGCCTGTAAGAAATTTTAAACTGAGAATTACCTGTTTTACTATGTTGAAAGATTGTTCACCATCAAGATGTTGGTTTAATTCAAGACCAAAGTAGACTAGCTGTCTGTTTTGATTTGATAATTTTCTTGATCATCACTCAGGACAAACCACAAAAATCAGTGTCTGATTTAGTTGAACGCTTCGGCCCGAAATAGATTTAATTCAGTTTTCCCCATGTGTAACGACAGCTTATTTTTTCATGTAGCAGCTTATTAAACTTTCTAAATTAGTGCGAAATTAAATGAGCGTACTTTCGCGGCATCTTTTATCAGACATATAAGCTCTTATCATCCGCATATGGTACCAAGCAATACACGGATTAGGCATGTCATTACGTAACTAAAAAGAAGAGTGGACCCGGATACTGCCTTTAGCACCCCTTCCGTAATTGCAGAGGATCAGACTCAACACCGTTTATATACAATCTTCTCCTTCGAATCGAATACGAATACAACCAGCAATTGATTAACACCCTTGCAGCCCTTTTATCACAAAGAATTTGATGATCTACACTGTCATTTGAGAGAGAATAGTGTATGTTTACATGCCTTAGAGCCTTTCTAGAGAAATCCTCTGTATAAATAACTAAAATTTCCAAGTATGGCAACATAAGAACTTGTACAACAGGTATTCCCCGGTTACGCCAGTATATGAGTAGCTGGAGTAAATTCTTGAGGTAATGGAATGGGCTATTGATATACATATATTTGCAGGTACACTTTATGGGCTATGTTAACAGGTTGTTTTTAATAAAAGCTTTGCTTACAAGAATCTGCTAAGCCCACTCTTGATCGCATCATACATAAACTTTAGCAGTACGCCACGACATTTAAAGTTACAATTTGCTACCACATTCAGATCAAAATGAGCATAAATTTTTATTTTTAATTCTGCAGAAGCATGAAACGCTTAATATGTGGAAAAAAGGGTTCCGTTTTGGCTTCCTAAAAGTAGACATTTGCAACAGACAGACCTGTGGAGTCAATATTGCATCCTGGAACGTTATTTGCCACTACTGTTAACTTGTGATTGCGTATCATTCTTAAGCATATTTTTTAGAGAGAATTTTGATTGGACAAACTCATGCCTATTTTTGTCATTGTCAGTGTGTACACTCATCCTGTTTCAATTTAATTGCTGAATTTATTATTAAGTGCAGTGGTAATTCCATGATTGTATAAATTGTTGACCTCGCACAAAATTTACATATTGAGAACAAATTCATTAATGCCTAAGAATTAGCGTGGGAGGGCAAATACGTCTGTCTCAACGCTTTGATCTGCCGATTTTGTTCGTGCGATCTATACAAATTAGTTTACACACTTCTCGGACCTAACCACCTATAGATAATATCTATCGCTCCTCTACCACAACCTGGCTTGATAGCTGAGTTGGTAAGAGCGCCGTTCTGGTAATATGGAGCTCCGCCGTTCGAATCCGGCCGAGCGCACATGTTTTTTTTTCAATACTCATGTGCGCTGGCCACCTCTAGGAAAGATTAATAAATCTACATCCATTTCATCATGGCGGAGCCTATGCTGGTTGAAATTCCATTAGGGTTAACAGTTAATACGTTAACCTTTCTTGTGCACAGGCTTATTTTTCCTTGTTTTTAAATGGTATTTTCCGGACTTGGTCTCCACAGGATATGGATTACCGTAACAATTATTAGAATCGTACGAAGTGTGGTTTTTTTTAACTAATAGCGTCAAGTTCGTTCGTCTTGTAGGCCCGTTTCATTTGATAGAAGCTGCGACCCAGTGCACTCAATGGAATTAAAATATCAGTTCGATATGCTAATATACGTATGCAATAGCCAGCATGTTGTGGACAAGATAGACGCATTCCAGTACTAAAATAATTCACGTGTCAATGATCCCGTGCAATCGCTAAACATGGATCGACTGACAGCTTAATGTATTGTAGTCCTGGAATGTAAGGCATCTTTTCCACCACATGTCTGGTGGCTGACGTCATATTGAATACGGTCTACCGTGTACAAAATGTGATCAACACCAAATATGCTCGCACAGGCCTCCGTTGCAAGCTGATAGCGAGATGCAAAGAGCACGCTGTTGCGCACCGCAAGCTTGATGAACTTCCTGCTCACATGCAACAAGCTCACAAGCTACAAGGCTTTCACGAGCATATGATCACAATTTAAAATTTATGCGGCGTGCAAGCATGCAGCCTGCAAGCACTTATAGCAGTGTGAATTCATGCTCGCAGAGGTTGCGAGCAGTACAAATTTTAGATTGCAGGTTTGCGTGCATATGCGCGCAAGAACAGGAAGTGCGAAATGCATTGTGGGAGTTCAAAGATTCATCATCTCTTGCGAGGGAAGCAAACAGTAAGTGGATTGTGGTGGAGTAAATTTAGTAAAATTTAATAATATTTCTTTATAGACACGTGGCTTGAAATAAGACAGTTTGTCCATGAAATAACTATTGCAGAAAATCTTTGAAGTTTATTTGGGGGCCGGAGTTATTATCACCAGCTATCAGTTTAAAGGGAATACTGTTGAACAATTATAAAAGGATCAGATTTGGAAGACATGTTTTGTAGGCTTAGGTATTCAATAAAATGTGACCAGCGCGAGTAAATGAGGCTCTTTGAGGTTGAAAATTCAAATGAGATTTTTGTACCATCACATTACTCATGTTTTAAGGAATATTCAAAGGTGAGACCTGAATCATCTTCATGGATTGTCATTATGAAGTTGTGGTAGGTCAAAGATCATGTCATACTGAAATAATAAAATACAAATTAAGGAGTTTATATAGGCTGTTATAAAGTTGAAGAAACAACTACTATTTCACATGATACATGAAATAAAATGCAGCCCAGAACACATGTATCATCAAATATTTTGAGAATACACATAAACGACATGAAAGATAATATTACAGCATAAATTTTTCAACAGAAAAAGAAAAATTAATTTTTCAACCTTCCGACTATGTTGGCCTATAAATAAATTTAAAACAAAATGTTTAGTGCTGCATTGTGATGGGCAGCCAGCTAGGTTTCTTAATTGCAGTCAAGATGTGCATTTGAAGTGCTAACTGTGACTGTATGCAGAACTGTCAATTTCATTTTAAAGTATGGACTTACCTGTTTTATTTCAATAATTGGAATTGGTAGCATGCGTTCATTATAACTGTAAAAATAAACATAAATATACATGCCATTATACTCAAGATACAAAAGTTTTGAAAAGTGGGAATTATTAAGTGTACAAATTATCAATGGTAGAAAATTGGCATTATTAAAGGGATTACCCGATTTTGTTAAATTTTAGTATACTGGTATATTTAGGGCCTGATCGATCCAAAAAGAGTTGGGATAATTGAGTGTGATGCCCAAGTGTTTAGTACTTATAAAGTTTGTAGCAATTTGGTTTAAAGGGGCATTACCTGATTATAAATTTGACCAAATTTTTTAGTTATGAATGGGATTAAAATCCGCAGGTTAAATTTAACGAGCATTTCCTCGTATTGCCATGTATGTCGTGCTCTCACGATATTGTCATTTCATTTTTGTCCCATAGATACATGTGTGGGACAATTTTGGAGGTGACAATGTTGATATAGGATGTTATAATTCCCATTTTCAGCATGGATTACCAATTAACCAAAAAACCCTTCATCTGAAAATGTTATACAGTCAACCAAAGACCCATAGGGCTATATTTGGGGAAAATGAACCCAGACCTCATTTTTTTTTTTTTCATAGTGTCACCAAATGCCATGCACTTGATTTTATCCATGCAGCTAAGCTTGCACAGGCAAAGCTCGCGCAAGCACATACGAGCTCTATTATATGCGAGCTGGCACAAGCTCGGCGCCTCGTGCGTGCTCACATTGGAGCTCGTACGTGCTCGTTCGGTTCCAAATACGCGCTTGTGTTAGCTCACAATAGTGATTGTTTTAGCTTGTAAAGTGGTCGTTTAAAAGATCGTAAAGTGATCGTTAATTAGCTCACAATGTGCTTGCAACGAGCTTGTTACGTGCTTTCAACAAGCTTGCAACAAGCTTGCAAGAGCTCACAAATATGCGCCGTCATTTTCAAAGGGTATACTACGAGTTGCCTTTGTTTGTAACTCAAATACAAAGTATTGAATGTTCTTAGAATGGATAATGGATTTTAACGTTTTCATTTGTTTTGGAAAGTTGATATCATGACGGGAAGAATATAATATCACGCATCAGTTTCAAATTTAAACATATCAGAATATGATGTGTATGTTGGTGCTCTTGTTGTATGGAAAAGTAAAGCTTAAGCCGTGCGATACGCATGGCTTTCGGCGGATTGATTAGCAGACTTAGGTCATGTCTTGACATGAGACCCTCATTTGTTGGGGGTTTGGGTATGTTAACCCGGTTGAAGGTCAGCAAGGTTTGCGTTTAGTTTATTAAGAAAAAAATATAGATAGGCTGAAAATGTGAAAATTGACCTCAATTAAAAAGTTTAATGGTATCAAATCTGGACTGGTTTGTGGATATTACACAAAAACCCTCATTTGTTTAGAGATCAAAGGTCACATGTCTGGATCAAGGTTGGTGTGAAGCCCATTATTCATAAGATGGCGGCGCATGGGGACCCTTGCGGTTTGAGAACCGTAGTTAATGTTTTGTGTGGATATGTCTGATTGGATATGGATGTTTAAAAAAAAAAAAATAAAAGCACAGAACACCAGCGCGTGGCTCTGTGGAAAAGAAAAAAAAACATATCCAAGAAATCATTTACATGTACATTAGCGCCCAAACGCAGTTTCAATAATAATTATATACAAAGCTATATTGGTAAAATAAATTTAGGCAGTCAAGACAAGTTGAACATTGCGTACACTATGTGGAATTTGTGTTGATCCCTAATTAATTGCCAATAACGGTACATTTGGTTTTTTCTGGTTGGAAAAGTTGTATTTCTAAATTTTCAATTGTGATGTGTGTTTTGGTAATAAAGAGATTACAGGCTCATTTGGAAATAGTGCGCCCTCAGAATTTTTCAAAATTGATATTTTTTGCAAGCTTGAGCTAAAGCTTTTATATATCCCTTACGTCCCCAGAGGAAAATGAACTAGCAATCTGACGATCACCGCAATAAAGGGAGGGGAGCTGTATTTAGGAGCACTTTTCCCTGTAAATACCAAGGCACGGGGTCAGCTCCGTCGTGATTTTTGAAAAAGTGGCCAAATGGCATTTGGGGATTTAAGGGATATATAAGCCCCTTACCGGAATGATAAGCCCAAGTCTGTGAACTTACGTGTAAACAGAATGATTATAATAAAACCAATCTGAAGTACTTTTTAGTGGACCGCGGATCATGACGTATAAATACAAGAAAAATACACGTTGCATTCCTGTTTGACCATTCCTGCTTTGTGGCTTTAGTATCCATGAGTGAACAAGTTGTGAACTTCAGTAATAAGACAAATTTGGTGATTAGGGTGATGGAAACCCACACATTAGGCTAAAATCTCTGTATATCTCTATATCTCTGGATATCTCTTATATGTTATTATATATATATATATATAATATATATATATATATATTAAAAAAATTAAAAAAATTAAAAAAATTAATATATATATATATATTATATATTTATATAATCGTATCGTCGAAGCAGGTCTTAACTCATTTGAGAGCAAATGAAAAGTAAATTCCATACTTGTTGAAAATGTGCCTGTACCACTTTAGCTGCCTATATGAACAGCGATTTACTCGTGTAAATTCCATAATTTCTTGCGAGTAAATAGAATATAAAGTACAATTAGGCACACGCACAAACAACACACAAACACACACACACACACACACACACACACAATACCCCCGCCCACACACACAATTACCGAGGAACAGCGGTCAGTGACATTAAAAAAACCATTCTGTAGCGTATTTTCGAGAAAATAAAGCGCAGTTGTCCGTGGGTAAAGGCTCGCTTTAATAAGTTTAACACAATGGTATAAAACCACGTCGGGAATAATATCAAAACCGTCTTTAACAACGTTTACAAAGGTTTAATTTTTGACCCATTTTTGCATCACATTGCATTAAATAACTCTGGAATGTTTCTTATCTGTTTCGGATTCAGAACATAGATGAACACAGCAATATCTATAACAGACCAAATTTGGAATATTACATTGCTATTCCTTCTACGATGTTGAATTTTCACATCACCCTATCAAAGCATCGGCAACGGTTTGAGATACTGATAGGCCTTATGAACATTACGAGCTCACATAAACGTTCTTGGCCATAATTTAAGTGATTTCCAGAAGAGTTATGCACACGAAGCACCACTGGCATAACAATTTGGAGTGATGAGTGCTTGAGTATTTCTCCAGAACCAATTCTTAAATAATTTAAATTCATCAAATTAAAACATTAAACGGTGCGACATTTAACAAAATGGGACATATAACCATTTTTGATACAAATCGCGTTTCAAGTGTGTTTTGTCAATACAAACATGCACGACTTTTCAACTCGTGATGCAAATAGCCAAACACAATAAATTTGAAAACGTCTGACTAAAGTTGTTCCGCTCCCTCTGGAACGATAAAGAAATTAAAAAAATGAACAATACCACCCTGTTTTCTTAGAAGTGTTTTCACAGATTGATTAATCTGTAAAGATCTGCTCATCTCAATATTGTTAATTCTATAGCATCCAGTTCTGATAGGAAAAGCGATGCTGAACTTCCCGCTTACCTGTGGATAGAAGCATTTCCTCCGTTAATACACTTACCCTGAGCCGTTGTCATATACTACAGTGTCCGTGTTACTGAGTGTCCTACCCCCATCAAATCTATTGTGTTACGCCATTGAGTGGCTGTAACGCAATCATTTGTTTTTCAACATTGTACTCAAATGGTCTCGTACAAGGTCCATTTATTCCTTAATAAGTTGCTATGGCATGTCTTCTATACCCTCTTATGGGGGACACTCAGTTTTTCTTTACACCGGTTTGAAATGCATTGATGACATCAGAGCCTTTCCCTCACTTTTGACATCCCAGACCAACCTGTATTTGTGTGTGATTTAAAAAATACCGTTTTGGGTGAAATAGGAAATACGTTGTTACATGCAATGTTATGGTTTACAGAATTTTTGAAAGCATCTAGGATATGATTTAATATATATTTCCATTGCATTTGATATTGTTTATTTTACTGTTTACTTCATCTCCTCAATGTATCACCGACAAGGCAAGTACCCGACATAATGCGCTCCACTTGGAGGATGAACTGTTTTAGCCTGTTTTAGTAGATCGGAAATATTTAGTCATTGCTTTAGATACAGATTACATTACAATTACATTATTGGTTATTGAAGTTGTGTTTCGTAATGATGCCTAACATTTTGAAGATCGTGAACGTTAAAAAAAATAACATTAATTTTGGAAAGGATTCGATTGCCATTAAAAAGCCTGTGTCTTTTAAGTGCAATATGTAACTACAAGAAGTCTTGGAAACAGACTGCAAAATTTATATTGTAAACCATCGTGGCGGGAGCAAGGAAACCTAGTGTTTCTGCCCTTGGACATGTTTAAAAGTCAATCTCCCATATTAACAAGTTACATTTGAGATTACCTTTATACATGTTCAAGGGCCAAAGACACTTAGGAATGTTTTTCCTGCCCAATGACGACTATAAATGTTTGTTTTTTTAAATAAATTCTTTTAATTCTTTTTACCCCTTCTCTAAAAACAGCACAATGTGAATCGATGGCTTGAATGGGGTGTTTGGTATGGCGTGGGACACTTTCAATGTCCAGATGAATTCACTCGGCATTCAAACTGTGAATAAGCAAGTACACATTCCACATTTTAAAAATCACTGGTATGCTTGCTGTGATTGTCAAAAAATATATAATAGAAAAATCACCTCAAAAGACAACGTGTCTCCGTAAACAGTTGCGAAATTCCGGAGTCAAGGGTTAATATTCGCATTTAATATTACTCGCCTCCATTAACCAAGTGCCCAATCTAAAAACTTCGCGTTAGTGCCTGATTGCCAATTAAATTGTTACTCTCTTGAAAAAAGGTTTCCTTCCTCAAGCACCTCAACTCCGATATAAGAATTTTAACCGAAAAAAAATGATTATAAATTAGGTCTCTAAGTCACCATTCAATAATTTATAGCACCATATACAGCCAAATTTATACCATCTATTTTTTTCTCAGAAAGTTCAATTTGCTCTCGTCGTTGGGTCTTTCCTATAGATTTACACAGTTAAGAACACGGGCATGCAAATTTACAATTTTAGCTATCACAAATTATAAGGGGTTTTTGGTTTAAGTATTTAGAAATAAAGGGTGTTGCAGTAATCATTTAAATCCGAAGGGTCGGAAAAAATCATGGGCGGAGGCGCATCGAGCTCATTTTTGAAAGTTTTTTTTTTTTTTCCGGTCGAGGATACATTATGAGCCCATAAATGATCTGCACCACCCTTTATTTCTATTCTATTACCTAAATCACAAGCTTGATGTAAAAAGAAAAATGGCGTTCGCGAAACCCATTAGTTGCAGACTCATGGGCAGTAAAATGCTTCATTTTCAATATGGGCAGTAGAGGTAATAGAATGTTATAATTGCCTCCTAGGTATATATTTACGCAAATAAATCCCAAGATTTATTACTTTATTTGTTTATTAGTAATAATTGCCTCCCATTTATATTTAAGCAATGAATCCCAAGATTTCCATTACTTTATTTTTTCAATTAGTAAAATTCTTTGATTTTTTTACTTCGTTGTGCCAGATTGAGGGGGGGTCCTTGGGACCAAACCTAATTATTCTAATGAAGCCGTGGCGGATTTAATTTTTTTGGTATCAGAAAAGCGTATTCTACTCAGACAATAACCCTTCAGAGCAAAACAACCCTTGAACAATTCCTTGCGTAAGCTAAGAAAAAAAATCCATAAAATCCATAAAATTAAAACCTCCCCCCCCCCTTGGGCACTGTAAGTGTTAAGATATTGAAACAATAATATCTATCTGTAATATGTTTCGTATTGAATTTATTTAGATGTAGACGAATGTTCACTTGTCAACGGCCGATGTGTGCACAGACTCTACTCTTTTGTGTGTTACACATTCGGGGAGTTATAGATGCGAATGCAGACAGTCCCCGACGATGTTTTGGTAGGCAATTCTTGCGTAGGTAATTTTGCTCGTACCTTGACTCTAAATTACATTGTACTTTTTTGAATCAATATTTTAGATTTTTGTTCGTGATGACTTCTTGCTCCTTTCCTTGTGCTCGGCTTGATGTAACTTCTTGTGGACAACGTGTTGTTTAATTTTATTCTTTTTCCTTCTATAGTTCAAGCAATTCCTATTAGTTCATAATTCAATCCTGAGTTACACAGCTATTCTGTTATTCATATAAAATCTTGCTGTAACGGCTCCACTGGTTTGCATGTCGCCCGTTCTTGTAGGGCCCGCAATATCTGGCATACTCAAGAAAGTACCTTAACCAATGTTCAGGCCTTTAACCAGGATTTTTTTTTGGGGGGGCGATTTTTTCAAAAGGGGACTTTTTTCCTTTCTTCCCCCAAATTCGGCAAAAGGTTGGGCAAAAGTGACCTTTTATAAATACCATTTTTTTTAGGGCGAAAAAGCGCAAAAAACTATTGTTTGCTTTTTGCTCCGCTCGCAAAATAATCTTTTTGGCATTTTTAAAGCTCTTTTAGGGTTTTTAGGGCTTTTTGGAATGGGCGCCCGCACCTCGCTCCACGGTTACGGGCCTGCATGTTTTTTAAGCCTTCCTCCTTAATTGCCTTAAACATACAAAGGCTTACGGGCCTGCCAATGTTTTTTAAGACTTCCTCCTTAATTGCCTTAAACAATACAGAAGGCTTCTTTTGAGGAAGCCGAGGCTTCTCATTACACTGTTGGTGGCAATTTTTGTAATGAACGACCCATTTGAGTTTGTTCAATTCAACCTCCCAGTTATTGTGAGCTCCGTAAAAACCAAGACAACATAACCTCTTTTCAGAGGCAACTGAAATCCTACCCTCTTCCCTAATTTATATTTTGTCGCGTTTTTTCTATATTATGACTCTGCATCATTGTAAAGGGCCGCTCCTATAAATTCATTGATTATGGGATTATGATTATTATCGCCTTTCCTTTCCACCTTTCTCAGGGCATTTCTTAGCCAAAATACAATGTAAGGAATTTATTGGGGTCTTATAAATGAAATTACCACATGTAACCACAATATATGGATGCCCCCAACTCTATCCGTGAAACCTTAAAAGTAATTTCCGGGCATTTCAATAAGCGTCGTAAAATGTCGGGATCCGCCATTTTCGCACAAAAAATCGTTCCCCATCGTATTAAAAAACCTGTGTTGTTCTAAGTTTACCTTTTTCAGGTTAACTTTCCAAAAAAGTTCCATGATGAAAAAAGAAGAAAGAAAAGAAAAATCGATTAAAATTGAGGGCGTTGTGTGCTTTCATTCTAAGAAAATGACGGGTCGTGGCTTAAAACCCCACTTTTGACATTAAACTGCTATAAATGCAGCAAGTTGTTTCATAGGAATTATGGAAATTAAAGTTGCCCACCCAGTAAATTATTCTCCTGAATTTTGGGGGGCAATTAATTAAACGGTGCCCACGAGTAAATTATTATTATTTACCACACTGAAAAGTTATAACTTACATTACAACCTATGCATTGTATTCCTCTGTACTTGGGGGCCCCAGTATTATCACTATATGAAAGGTGTTGGCAGGGCACAAAGGTACTCAAGTACCCAGTTCTATAGTAGATTAACAACATGTGTCACCTCTAGTACTTTTCTGAGCTAAGGTATGAGGCAACATTGAATGAGGGGCACTGTGCAGGGGTTGGAAATTAGATTCCACGTTAAAATCTATGGAAACATGTCGTCAGATAATACAGAAAATCGATCTATGCTTAACGATAGCATTCAAGACAACGCATTAAAACATACATAGTAATGGTCTAAACTGGTAAGGTTGCCGTGAAGATAAACTGAATTGATATGCTCTAATTTTCACCGTTGTAGCCGGACTGGAGTACGGCGGGACTATAATTACTTCTACACCGGTTAGCCGTTGGAGAGTAGAAGCGAAAATTGGCCCAAAGTACAGTGTGTATTATTGATGTGGTTTCGCCCAAATTGGGCACATTTTGTTCTTAACATCAAAGAATCATTCGTATGTCACTGGGGGTAATGAGGAAAAAACATGCAACTTTTTGATACCAAATTTTGATGGAGTAAAAAGAGGGGATAGGATAAAGTTAACCTCCAGTAAAGCGGATTCCCCAGGCATCACACTAGAGGACTCTGGTTCCTAGAGTGATGAGTACACGTAACAGACCCGGGATGATCCCCTCCTCTTTTCCGATGAGTCTGCAACTTTTTACGTGCTCAGGATTGACTCTCCACTGACACACGGGAACAACAGCTTTACATGACTCTCCGCTCCGAACCATTGCGCCGGGACAACCATTGCATCTAACCTGAACATTTCTACGCAATGAGTGGGCGCGAGGAGAAATTCCCAAATTCATCACATGATGCTGCGTGATTATGCAATTCCGACCTTATAGGAACTATGAGTTGACAATGAAACGCAGCTCTCGCAGGGGCTCGAACCGGGCCGCTCGTCGATCTTATACTC
The DNA here is from genome assembly GCA_023653785.1 of Ophioderma brevispina. Lineage (NCBI taxonomy): Eukaryota > Metazoa > Echinodermata > Ophiuroidea > Amphilepidida > Ophiodermatidae > Ophioderma > Ophioderma brevispina. The sequence goes on from JAMKCH010011465.1 coordinate 15,140, forward strand.
TGCGACGTTAGGCCCTTAGACCGCTCGGCCACCTAGCCCTCACCGCCGGGGACGATGTAGTCGATCGGGTCACTTACTTAATTGTCTGTGTGGCCTTCAACTGAATTTTTACCTCAATCATTAAACAGCCACTTTATGGCTATAGTAAACTAACCTTTTATTTTTTAATTAATTAAATGAGGGATATTCTTTATTAAAACACTTTTTTGTTCTTTAGCTACTGCATGTATTCACAAAAGAAATCACATACATAACAAAAAAAAATACCATACAGACATATAAAAAAACTGACATCCCCTGGTTTTAAGACACATCTTTAAATCTACATTCCAAAACTCCTACAGGTACATAGGGACCCTGAACGGGTCTCTAAAGGATAAAACATGACCGGATTTTCTGTCCCCCACAACAAATAGAACACATCAAAAAGATCTTTTGACCAGGAAACCCGGGTAGTCGCGGAAAATCAGACGTAAATCTCAGGTGAATTTACTATGTCATATACTCAGAGGGGACAATTTGTCCAAAGGCAAGTGTTGTAATGACACGCAGTGGCGTAACAGGCGGGGGGCGGAGGGGATGGTTGCCCCTGACGGACTTTGGCGGGAAAACAGTGAAAAAATCATGCTAATCGCCGTTTTTTAGACCATCTGACAAGAAAATTGCCTTTTGACCATCCTGAGAGGAAAAATTTCACAAGACGGGAAATTGCCCCCTCAGAGCGGCAGCCCGATACGCCACTGCTGATGACACGGAAAAGGTCTAGTTTGGAGAATACGCATGATTTAATATAAATTCGGGTTACCACGAGTTGGGGAAACGGATTATCACTGGGCAACGCGTTGTATACGGATTACACTGCAAGCCGGGGACCTACACCTTGTTAATTGTTTACTATGCGGATAAAGGACCATTGACTTTTGTACTAATTTCGACACGCGGAGGATTTGTGACCTTTCGTACTTCAATTGGAACATGTTTATATTTAATCCCCCATGTACCTAACCTCAATAACTTAATAGGGGAATTTTTTCCGTGATCCCAACCCTCTTTCTCCCGACTTGGCCTAAAATGAGATTTTTAATGTCCTGAGGCTTAAGTTAAAAAAAACACCAATGTATGCCTAAATCTTACTGCAATTCGATCACCTCTAGAAGAATTCTGGGACTTTCTATCTATTTTCAGGACGAAATTTACGTACAGTTGCCGACGGGGCACGAAGCTACAAACAGTTGGTCATATACCAATCAAAAACGGGCGCCGTCAGATATAGTTAGGTTTTTTTATTCCGTCGTTTAGTAAAGGTTTTGGGGTGTGTCAACGATTCCATTCTTTCTGAAATGGTGTAAAATGCTTTATACCCACTAATCAATAGAAATATCCTAATGTGACGATGCGGATCAATTAGGCCCATATTTCAAAACTGTCTCATTTCTCGCGAAGAAAAAAGGCAAATGCACTGAAATAAATTCAAACATCACAACTTGAACAAACTGAAGCATTCAAACATAAGAAAATGATAAGAAAATGATACGAATAAGGAATTATTACTTCGCCAAAATTTTCAGTCGTCAGTATTGCTGGAAGGGAAGGAATCTTAACTTACATCAGAATCCGCTCCGCCCTTTTTTATAACCACATCCAGGACTTTTATTCCATATGTTCTTATTTACCAGTATGATTTCTTATATCAACCACCGTCTTGCCTCATTTTCCTTCAGTATTTTTTGTCAACTAAGAATATTAGAAAAATCTTATACGTTAAGCCTCTTTACGCTGGTTTTACATTTATTTCGTTCTTGTTCCAGAAATAATATTTGACGTCTTTTTCTAAATCTAAATTTATCTAAGTACTGAACGTTTGGTCACTCATACGAACTACAATAATTACGTGGCCTAATCCTCGTCAGATTAAGAGGTTCACCCGACCTCGATATTCCGTACACTTATCCCCTCTTTGATTGTCTTCCAAACAAAGGAATCGTAGCGTGTCTCGGACTGGCCGACAATTAATTCAATTGAATCTGGAATGACGCCTTTACATATTCGATAACAAAAAAGGTTCATGTAAATTACGTTTAAAGCAGCTTATTCTGCTGACACAGTTGAGCATTTAGTTTTTAATCTCACACCTTCCCCCCAAGAGGTATTCAACCCATCGACAATATGTTTTTACTGACAGGAATAATAACAATCAGACTATAATTGGAAATTTTGTAAATAACCTTTTCTTGATAATCTAAACTCCTCTGCCGAATGTTCTAGTTATTTACCATGCGGCCGCCGTGACATGCGTCAACACGGAAGTGACTGCCGAGGCTGCTTGTATAGGTTGGCCTCCCCCATTGGTTAAGCGCGTATGAGGCTTCCATAGTCTCCGCCCACATTTTATGCAGATATGCGGCGCGCGCGTTGCCAACTCCGAACAATTCTGGCAGCGACTTTAGGTGGACCATAACCACACGAGGTGCTAGATCAAAATGCACCTTTAAAATTGCCTAATCGTGCCAAGGGTGACACCCAGCGTATTCTTTCACTAGACCCTGGTCTATACTTTAGCAATACATTGCATTCGTACTCTTTGATGCCTCTCTCGAGTTCTATCAGACTCCTCGTGTGCCGGAATGGGGCGATTGTGCTCCCATTTTGTAAATGACGTCATTTAACAATGTAGGGTGTTGATTGTCCTCATGCCCGCACTAAACGTGTACGTGAATACGTGATTAATCGGATTTCGTTTCTGATAAACACCAGCAAGCCAGCAAACTCCCGCTGTGCATGGATTACACAAACATCAGGTCACGCACTTCTGCCATTTCATCAAAACACGACTTAACTTCACATTTCCCAGAAAAACGTTGACCGGTAGAAATTTTTTTTTGTCTAAAATGGTCCCTTTTATTACCAACCCGAAAACCTGTGTCAACAGAAAACTTCTACATGTCACATATTTTTGTTTCTAAAACCGTATAATTAAAACCCGAATATCAATTTCCACAGACGCCTACTCAAGTCTGTTGAAGAAACTCGTATTGAACGATGACAGTCATAATAATAGCTCAGCGGGACGTTTGTCGGCTGCTGTGCAGTAAACATTTTGTACAGTATAACAGTGCATAGAACCGTGTATAACAAACATTTCCAGATCCGGAATTTAATTAAAACAAAGTTTGTGATTTTTTATATGAAGGACTTCGATTGAGCTAAGTTACTTACATTCACACAGTTGATTATTATATGGACAAACAAGCATTATGTATATGCCAAAACCACGATTTGTTTGAAATTGATGCGCCCTCCTCGGGAATTCTCGGAGTCAGCCTTTAAGCGCTGAATAAAATCAGAATCTCAGACCATTTTGTACAATTGGGTATACCATAGAACTATATAAACAAGGTTAAGGTGCGTACAGTTTAAAACTGCGACGCTATGAGTATCTTGCAATCACATCGCCTTAGTATTAAATCTTCACCCAAGTCTTTAACTGGCATATCAAATAATCAAACGTAGTTAATTCTACGTAACTGCCAATTGTTTATTTTATTAAAATTAATTTCAAAAAACGACAAAGTACTTGCTCGTCGGCTGTACTTCGTACAAACCTGGAGTGAGGATTGCGTAACAAAATTTTAGCACGCTACCCTGCTGTAGAGGGAATTCACAGCTATTTCACCACCTGAGAATCCTCGTATCAACTGCAAAATTCACGTACTAGCTATAGTATGATGATATCGCGATTTACAATATACATTGCAGGGTCCCAAAGTGTAACATGTCGCACTGGTTATCCTTTTGGACGTCTTACACAAGGCTTCTTCTGACCCAGGCCCTCTGACTGTGATAGTCTGGCCAATCCCCGTTAGCAATTGACGTTTGTTCAACCGCTCTGTTGGAGCTTTCGGCGGTTGCGAACATGCAGAGTTTTCAACAGACATGGCATAAAAACCCAGCATACAGCGCGCAACCCAGCAAACCACTATGCCTATGACATGACGTCATGGAACAGCATTGCAAAGTCTCGATCTCGGAAGTTTCAATCATTTGTGCAACGGTGTACGCACTTAATTTCATCAATAACTAAAAGTCATTCATTGTGTGTTTTTCATCAGACCCCAAAGAAGTCTGAAGTTTGTAATAGTTAAAATTAACCGTTTAGTAGAAAAAAATAGGATGCTTTTCATTGCGGCCCAGGTGCACCACGTTGCAAGTTCACAGTTCCTTCCCTATATTGTTTATTCCCTGGTTTTTCCTCTTTCTCTAAGCTCCTTAAGTGTCAAAATACACCAATATCAACGTACCATTTAAGATGACATCAATTGGTCATTTCATCAGGATGAGTTGCACGGACGCACACAAGTGTGCAGTGCATTTCAATACTCTGTCTGTAATATATATATGGTTATTATATTTTTTGTTTTTGAGTCACTTCTTTGGATTCCTCCTAAATTTGGTTCATTTATATTTTTACTAAAAAGGAGTTGGTTGAAATAATTGGAAGATTTGCATTTTGTGGAAATACCAGTGGTTGCCGTAGAGTTTTCTGACGTGTTGATGATCCATTATCTGATTCGTATGTGATGTTTCCAACCGCTATAGAAACCGAGTACAGTAACACTATATATTTCTCTCCGTCTACCTTTATAAATTTACTTTAAACATCCAACTTTTTTTTTGCTTCCGCCTCTGCAACAATTCCCACTCGGAATGTGTCTTTTTCAGAGTGTACACATTAAATATTTGCACATACAATTTTTTGGTCCCCTGATTAGGATTAAGTCCAATGCCACCACATAGGTACAACATGTGAGTTCATCTCTGCGGTCTAGTTGTAGCTCCAACATCGAGACATGTATGTGGGACTAAATCGTGTGTGGTCCATTTCCGAAACAGGCCAAATATTTCAAAGATTCATCGAACACTGTGAGAGGTGTGATATGTGGGGGTTGTTTTGATTATGCTTGCCTGGGTGCGAACGGTCCGGGTTGGATGCTTGAAGATTTTATTCTGGTACCACCATCCTGAGTTTACAGGGGTGGGGTCAACGTTTTTTGCCGAATTTTGGATTGCAATTTCCTTGACTTTCTACCATAGGTTGCATATGCATATTGTAATATCATCTTGTAGCCCATGTTGAAAGTTTTGAAAAATGGGAATTATGTGATCTTGTTGCCATGGTAACTGAACATGCCTATGATTGGCTTAAACACGGGTAACAAACGTAACTGCTTACCGTAACTTGCATTTACAAACCCCAAAAAAACCTTGGTTGGGTAGAAGAAGATGCATGGGTACAATGCGGCGAAAACGGAAGCCGATTTTTTATATGGTTGCCATGGCACCAGGAGCTGACCAATCAAGGAACTTTAAATGTCATATTCAAATTGGGGGGGGAAAAAAAGGCCCTAATTAAAACGTCGGCTTCATGTTTTCACACGCCCCTCTGGATCTTAATATCGTTGGCCCAATTTCATGTGTGTACGACCTTTCGTTTTTGACGTTACGTTCGTTCCCGTTTCATAAAATCCCGATGTCACCATTTGAGATATTGAACAAAACGTAAATCGAAAATAATAAAAATTGCAAAAAAATTCATTCTAATTGGCCCAAACCTGGGAAATAATTTGTCATTTTTTTATTTTAAAAAATAAATTATTAATTTTTTTGAGTGCGTGTTGGTGCAAATAGGGGATGATCCTGAAGGGTAACTTAATTTTTTTTAAAATAATCGTCTTACATATCACTCTGGGTGAGTGATAAAAAGATACATAAGAAATGCTGTCGATCTGCAAATTTCGAGTTGGTTTTGATTCATAAATGAAGTAATTTATGTTTTTATAAATTCAATTTGAAAATTTTTTAGGTTTTTTCTTTTTTTAAATATTAAAAATATATTCTTAAATCACAGTGACACTTTTTACTACAATGTATACAAAAATTCCTGAACGTGGTGATCTTGCTTGTTTAAATCGAGCATACAATTTTGAACGGAATGTCCTAATTACCCTGTACTCAAACAAAAAGCAATGAAAGCTGAAAGTTTACACTTTCCTCTCATGCTATAAGCTCAATTAGCTAGTAGAACTCGTTTACTACTTCATTGTGAAACATAGACCCACCCCTAATTTGTCTATGACATATTTAATTAAGAATCTCTTAATTTCCCTCTCCCACAGTTTATTAGAATCGGGCAAATGACCGACCAAAACACGTCCCTTCGGAGTGGATGTTTAAGGCCGGTCGGTACAGAGAGTCATACCTGAACTTGTCTTTTGCTGTCGTTTCGTAAAGTAGGGCCAACCCTTTGCTCTCCCAAGCCGTTCTGGTCCGTGGTCCAGTGTAAAAAAGCGCAGGACTCATGATCATTAAGCCATTGTAAATCTTGATTGGGCCCCGTTGGGGAACGTGTTTGTGTCCTTGGGCAAGATACTTAATCCTAATTACTTGGTGACCCAAAGCGATAATTAGGTATCTGTTCATTTCTCCCGAGTCAAGGGCTACACTGACCTTAATGGTAGAAAATTGATTTCAAGGTTAATTTGTTTAATGTTTTATTTTTACAAAAAACTTGTGAAACGTTTTTAGTGATAAATTCAAGAAAACTTGATGTCACATATAGACAGACAATTCCAACTTGATTTGGAGGTGGCGTTACTTGAGACATCCCCACTTTATTGGTACCCTTTACTAATCTTTAATGAACATGCATTCGACTTTATTTCTCTCTATTTTTTCCATACTTCCAGAAAACATTCAATGAAGTTTCCCAGGTTTTTTATCTACAAAGGTCTTGGACTTATCAAGATCCATAGGTTTCCTGTACTCTGTTCAAATGGATGCAAAGTCTGCTTTCTGGAACTCCGAATTCGGTCAAAGGTTTAATGGCGCAATTGATTCACAGAATTATGTTGACATCCGTCCAAAAGTTGTACCTTCTTTCAATCTTCATTGAGGGGAGAGTAATTTGCTTTGTGTTTTTCCTCTCGCGTTCACAATCCCTTAGCTGTTTTTTGTGTGTTTCTTTCCATTTAAACAATTTTAAAAGCAAAGCACTTTCACATATTCTTTTCCTCCCTTTTAACACCCGTGAGAGTAGATGTTGTAACCACGCATTTAAACCTCGCATATTTTCTGCAATTACAACTTTTGAATTACGCTTTATTTGCTGAAACGTGATAAGGTTTTTGTCGCAGAGATCTATCTGCTTTTACGGAGGAAGTTGTGTGCCGGACAGACATCGCATCGTATGGCGTGCCGGTGTCAGTGATTATATCTGAAAAATAGCTGTAAAACTGTTAGGGTGGTAAACCCATGACAACTATTCTTGCTGTATAGTGTGTGCGCGTTGAATGAATCTTAAGAGCGACCTTTTGCATATTAAGAAAATAATGTCCCCATAAATCGAAATTATAACACCACGACTTTATATCACGAAAAAATACTACCTGTAGGAGCGGTCAGAAATGAGGAAAGGGATCAATTCTTCGAGGTTCCTTCATTGGTTTTGATTGAGTGAGGATGTGATACTCCAATATTGTCCCTCTACGAGCTTTGACATTCCAGTGACCCGTATTTTCTTTTCTTTCTTTGAAGTCTCAAGAAATGTGATATTTCTGAATAATTGTATGCCGAACCCCCGCGCTAACGGCACCATTTACTTGTCGTCTTGGCACACAGCGCCGCCTCTTTGTTTGAATCTTTGGCAAAGCTTGGCAAATCTTCACTGCCCTAGGAAGTTTATCAACACGTCATTATCGGCTGAACGTACGGCGGCCGGTAAGTACGTATAGCCGTTTCTAAAATTGAAAGCGTAATTGAAACCAGCGTTTTGAAAATTCTCAAGACTGAAATAATACCGAAAGGCATGTGGGAAAGGATGGCGGCCCGTAGGATTGCGTGTTCACTTTTTCCGTGTTTTGCGATCAACCGAGTACCACCCGACAAAACCGTTCAATTTCTTCTCGCTAGGTTCTATAGGTTCAGACTCCAATTACTATACATATTGAAAATCAAAACATAGTAACGGACCTCTGATGCAAAAATCTCCATAAACCCCTTCGTATTCCGGCGATATTTGAGATTTATTTCATTTTGCCATGACATTCGCTGTGACGACTGATAACGTTAATTCCTCGCGCAGTACTAATTTAGATACTTCTTTCGCAGTCTGGTGACACAGACTACACACTTCCTGGACCGCCGTTACGCAGTACCTAACCGTGATACAGTTTTTGTACATTGCGGTACACTGGAGATTGCGCAAAATACTTGTCCTATGTACGATTTACGCACCAAAATATTCCTATTAAAACTTAATTGTTCTAGTTACTGACTAGTGTATAATATCGGTTTATTTTTGGAAAAAGACGAAAAAAAACGTGAAAAATACGATCCATAAAAGCAATTTTCTTGCCTTTTCAGCTGGCTCAATTCTCGATTGCCGTTGTCAAGTCATGCCACACATCCAGCTTACAAAACTATGAGATAAGGGGTCTTTTTGTCATGAACCCCATTTCTACTAACATCAGATCGACTACCTGATTCGTTGATTTCCCGATATCCAAGGTACAGCGAAACCGTTTTTTCATTCCTTGTTCAAGCTAGTCGCAGAGCCTTTAACACAATGCGGTTTGGCTGCAGGAGTCCATGACGTAGCCGCATGTCTAAGAAAATAGCCAGCCAATTAGCGAATGCGTATACGGAATAGTGTCGCTGTGTCCAGCAGTACGAGATGCTATGCGAGCGACATGGTGTGGCTAAGCAAGTGACCCAGAACCACCGCGCAGGCCCGAGTTTAAAACTACCACTGCAGTTGCTCGGAAAACTGCGATAAAAGCTACTTGAACCATAGAACGAGAAGAACAAGAAGCGGAAATCCCCTCTACCAAGACGTAACAAACTGAGGCTTGCCGCATGGTTGGCTCGGAAGAATGCCGGCACAACACCCAGCTGTTGACACCAAGCCTTGTAGTGACCAGGACACTGTGCCAGCTCAGGCGTATAATCTGGATGTTTAACCAGGTGTGGATACTGTGGATATTATTCCCGATATTAGTCATGACAATGTTCATACGGGCCTTACAATTCGGCGATTTGGTTTAACTCACCTGTGAGTAGAATGGTAAAATCCATCATTTCAATCAAAGTTTTGAGTCTAACTGGGGATTATCTTACCTGGGTCCTAGCAATTCATTTGTTTCTAAGAGAAAGACACACACGGGTAATAATGTACAAGCTGGTGTGATTTTTATTATTATTATTTTTTATATTATGCTTAAACTGATGATATTGCCAAACCGCTTGCTGGCCGCCCGTGTACGAGAACTTTGAGAGCTTTGGGTTTGTCCTGCTTTCGTTGTGCTGCCACATATGGGAAATGTTTAAACTTGAATGGCCTTTTGGATACTATTTGGGCGGCTTCACCTACTTGAGTTGCCATGTATTTGACAGTGGTTGTGGTTTGGCTATCATTGAAGTTCCCATGCATCTTGGTGGCCGCAGTTTTTGTTGCAATTTGACATCCAACTGGAACATGCTTCACTGATATAAGGTTTCAAGCGATCATGGTGTAAGATTTAGATTTTCCTTTGTGATTGGACACGATACCCTCACATATCAGATCACTCATTGCGGATAACACTCAAATCCCTGGGTCTTGCCCCCCCCATTTTACCTGCAGGTTGTGAAGTCCAACTTGGTCTTGGTGCTGTCTCGAACAAACCGATCAACCTCAGTATAGCTGTTACATGCAGGATTGCATATTTACCTTTTCTTTGGTGCTGTTGCAACTTCCTTTTAAGGTGGTCTCTCTAACTCTTTAATGGCATCATATTCGTTCTCGCAAACTCATAACTACTCGCTAGTTTTCCCCTTTGCTTCTTGTGCCTGCTAGACAAGGTCCCCAAATTGAATTGTATTGGACTGAGCGTCCTAGCTTTTAGTTTGTCGTTGTACGTACATTAATAAATTTTTTAGGGGGCTGGACCCCGGCTGGTTCCTCAGTGGCCTTTGGGTCAACATCCTCCATAATTTTTGTTTCCGGTTAATAAAATTGTTGTGTATGGAGTTATATGGAACAATAAGTTGAAGTTGGTTGAAGTATGGGTTCTCTACCTAACATGACATGTGTGTGACATAGCCCTAGTTTTCGACAAGCACCGTAAGCAAACTGCAAGTACAGTCCCAATCACGTTGATGTTTGTCCACGTACATGGATATCATATCCAAGATATCCTGGTTAAATTTTCGACGCTGGCCAGTTGCCTGGGATGCCATGGCGTGGCTTTGCACTTTTTTTCATAACTAACAAGCACAAACTTGGGGAATAATTGTGATTTCTTCGTGAATTTGAGTGCTTGTTAGCATACTTTCTACACAGAATGGCATGGTTAAGGTCTCCAAAGCGAGAAATATATGCACATACTATTTTGTGATTTCTGCTGTTGGGTCGGAATGGCTCACATCAATCATTTACTAAATTGTCTTGAACCAAAAGAATATCTTTCTGCACTGTCCTTGTTGGTAATGGGCCTAGGATGTCTGTGTCCAGCCTGTCCATTGGTGCCCCCACTCGGATAATCCTTCTGGTGCTTTTGAGGTATGATGGGGTCGTTTTCAGCTTCGCCTTTACACATGGACGAATCCATCCCGGTGTACTGTCTGCTGGTTATAAAAAAAATTCTTTTGGCGCTTACAGGTTTATATAATTTTCTTAAAAAAAAACCCAATATGTGCTGACATCCACTGCTGAGGTGCCTCGCGGACATAACAGTTGCTTCTTTAAAGATCGTGGAACTATGACTTGCCGGTGCGACTGTGTTTGCCCCACATACTCCCCATCCGCTTCGCGCATACACTCTTATCTTTCATGATTACCTCTTCCCACAAAGCCAGCTACTTTACAAGGACTTTTCGTGTCGAGATTTAATGCCATCTATATTTGGGGCGTACAGTTTTTTGCTCATCCAATCAATAATTTTTCTCAGGTCAGGGTCATCATACTGCAGCTTTTGCGATCTTATCTCTGCGGTATAACCAGCAACCAAGCGGTGTTAGCATTCATCACTTGCCTCTGATTGGCTAGAGAGTATCATATTTCACACTAATCATAATGCGAACACAGGCATGTTTAGTAAGCAACTTCGCAGGTGCCTTGTCTGACCCTCATAGGCAACACCGACATATCAAGTTGGGTGATCCTCCATAAGCAGGTTGTGGCGCCTTGTGGCGCCAGCATGTTTACTGCAAGCAGGTTCCAGCCATTCCACATCTTATTGTTCCGCTAAATAGGAGCGCATCAAACCAAGATGGTCGATGGGTAAGCACATGGTGGCATGTACAGAAAATTGTCTCTTGGTTGCATGATCTTCGATCATCAACACTTTTGTTAAATATTATCACTGCAATATGTTAGCTATTCGTTTGTTGTGTTCCCCTTGTGCTTTAACTTGTTTTACAGAAAGTGGAACACATCATTCAAAGAATGTTGAACCCATCTCATTTTCCTTGAACACAAGTTGGACATCCTCGACTGCAGTCTTTAGATTGAATCCCGTCATAGCATGTTATGACGTCTCGTGGACGTCTAACGTCAGAATATCTTCAAAAACACCAATAAACGCTTATGCACAAGTGATCTGAATTTTATAATATACAAAAACAAAACAGATTTAATGATTTAATCAGTTGGATCAAGCAATTTGGTAGTCCAATACAATTATCTATACAATTCAAAATTACCTTACCATTCTAATCTTACTCATCGTTCATTTGTCCCAACTAAAGTAGCGTTGCAGTTCAGCGTTGATGTCCTCACAGCGAAGACGACTCCAAAATGACAGCGCATAGTTCACATAAATTATCCATGGTATATTCCATGGGAATCTTCTCAGTCCTGAATTTAACTTTTGTCCAACAGTTCAAAACGACAAGGTAAAATAAGTCCCTCGACGACACTAATATCGTCCAAGAAAATCACCACGATTTCTATCTGTCCACAATTTGGAATCCTATTTTTGTTCCCAGCACTTTCGCTTCAAATATGCAGTAAGAATAATTATAGCACCCTGCTCACGTGGAATTTATAAATCCCTGGCACAAGGTACTTTTGGTTGCGTCTCAATTTCAGATTAAAACTAGCTATAACTTCTAGCTCCTTGTTACTAGTGGATGCAGGCCCCGAGACTTTACTCAAATCTCCCATTATATAATACCTGACTTCACAAAGTTCCCAGAGTCTTAAAATAGATATTACCTAAAGAATCATGCATAAACATACCTTGCACTAGCTGACGCAATTGGGAATTCAATAATTCATATCTGATTTCATCACTTCAATATATAATTAGGGGGACTCCCGGATCATGGCAACATGTTTTGATCTCAATGCATAAACAAGTTTGACTCAGTTTCTAAGTTTACATCTTGGGGAATTCCCCACTTCCCCTATTGTGCATCTACGTTGCACCCTTGCAAAAACAACTAGGGAAATCCCCTGCTTCTCTTTTTTTATCATAAATTTTTTTTTTTTTTTTTTTTTTTTTTTTTTAAAATAGAGAAAAATATTTTAATCAATTTTGAGGGTATATAACAGCAGTTAGACTCCTCGGGGTTGCAGTCTCGACGAGAAAGACCATCGCCATTGCCAATGCTTTTTTCCTTGTTCTCCACTTGAAATGAATACCACTTAAAACAACGGGGTCATTTTTCGGGTTGACCCTTTTCGTGTTCCCCCATTTGACCACTATTCGGAGTAAGTGTGCATAGTTGACTACTGACCCCGGAAAATGACCACTTGTTTTTTTGGTGTGTAGACTAAGGAGTTCTGCCACCGAGCCATCTCTGTTTGGCTCTTGAACACATTAGCCAGCGAAGATCGCTGTGGTCGGTTCTTACTAGAAACTGCCTACCTAACACTAGTGTCCTAAATTTTCTGCGTAAATTTTAACAATCTTCAACACTCGTTTTCGAGGGTGGCCAGTACTACCCTGTGTCTTTGTAGTGATGGCTGGCGTATCGAATAGGTCCGTTCCTCATACTGCCTCTTTTTGATTTCATACCATGTATTTGGCTGAGAGTCGCTCCGATTCCCGAGTCAGAGGCATCATTGTCGAGAATGAATCTCCCTGATCTTCCGTATACGCCATCACATCGTCAACCATTTCATTTCGATTTAAGAATATCGAATGCCTCTTTGACACTCCTCATTCCACATGAACGTCTGCCCGGCCTCTAGCAGACGGTGGAATGGGCTTGCTATGCGGCAAATCCTCGGCATAAAACCTGCGTAGTATGGCACTAGGCCCAAAATATCACGCCCCCAGTACCATTCTTAGGTATGGCCAATCATAACCGCTTTCACCTTCTTCGGGTCAGGTTTTACCCCATCTGGGTGTGAGTAGATTTCCCCCAGAAACATTACTTCCCTTTGAAAGAGATCACATTTGCTTGGTTTTGAGTTTGAAACCTAGCGTTTGCTTAGCGAGCCAACACTTGTCGCCAAGGCCGCTCTATAATGTTATTCAAAGGTACTGAAGATTAGAAGATCGTCTAGAACACCATGAGTGTCTTCTATACTGTGGACCTTTCAATAATAAGATCCATGCATCTTTCAAAGTGCTCGGCGCAGTTACATTGGTCAAAAGGCATAGTTATGTATTCGTATAACCCGCCTCCTGCTTATGACGCTGTTTTAGGTCTATCTCAGGTTTGGACATCTCTATCTGCCAGTACCCTGCTTGCAGGTCAAGGGTCTGAACATCTTTGCCCCTGTAAACAGCCCATAATCCGCGACTCTTGGGGAGGAAGGTTTTGGCGCAAAAAGAGTCAAGGAATTAAGGTTTTCTTTCTGTAGTCACGCAGGCCCTCGTAGTACCGTCACGTTACGAACGATACCAAATCGAAGCCTGGCTTGTTAATTCTATAAATTCCAGCTTTTCAATTGACGACTATAATTGCTTCCTCCTCTTCCCCTGCAATATTTTTGGGTGGGGGCGACGTGAGGGTGGACGTACCAGGCTGGCACACCAGTTCTCTGAGTTCGACCATAATCATCAGGCGACTTTGCAAACGTGTCTTTTCTGCTTTTGAATAAATTCCTCACAGCATGGGGCTTTACCCAACATCCATAATCCTTCCATATCGTTCATAGTTTGCTTAGATCTTCACAACAATCTGTTTTCCTTATCGCTGATAATTTAATAATTATTTAAAGGTAACACTATCCGTTTTGCAAGGTTTAGATTACAGAACTAACATCCTCCAAATACCCCAGCGAGGTACCGGCGTAAACTTTGACCTCTTCACTGACAAGTTAATACACATTACCCGAATGGGTACTGGGATGTATTCCGGCTTAGGTCAACGAGTGACGATTCGGGCTTTGACCTTTGACCTATTGCCAAAACAAAGTGGTTCGCATATTGCCCTCCTCACGTCAACTCCGAATAATATTTTGCACCAAAATAATTGATTACATCTACTCTATCATAACATTAAAAATAATATAGCACGATAAAGCCACACGTATCCCATCTTGTATTTTCTCCAGAAAGATCAATTCACCTTGGTCTTCCAAGATTTACAGTTAAGCCGCACGGCATGACGAAATTAAAATTGACGCTATCAGATAGAAAAAAGGGGTTATTTGATTTAAGTATTTAAATTATTAATTAAATTGCCTCCTAAGGTATATCTCTAACAAATAAATCCCCAGATTTATTACTTTAGTTGTTTAAATTATTAGCAACATATCTCGATTGTTTTTCACTCCCCGCTGGTGCCCGGGGGGGGGGGGCCCAACAAAGTATGCTATTGAAGCCGCGTGTGGATTTAATGTTTTTTTGGTATCAATAGAACGTATTCATAAATCCAACAATTAGCAAAAACTCCTAGAAAATTCCATTCGTAACTGGAAATCGAAAAATCAATTGGGTACTATGGACCCCCGTGGCACTTAAGTGTTAAATGAAAATGAAAACCCCCAAAAAAACCAATTCTTAGGTTAGCAACGTTAAGAATGACGACAGATCGAGAAGACGT